>JAUMHH010040024.1:0-10032 GCA_032359455.1 Chlamys rubida
TAAGTTACCTATATGTCAGTTGCATGTAACAAAAGAAACAGGTGAGCGATACAGGCCCTCTGGGCCTCTTGTTCAAAATGGCGCACAGCATGATGTCATTAAAACCTTGCATCAAATTAAATATTACGCTACTAATTCAGGCAATGGTATAGCAGAATATACCAATATTTTCACTTGTGCTTTGTATTTGTGAAAAATTTGGTTTTCTACTGTTCTCGTGAAATTTATATGGTTTTCAATGGGAAACCATTAAATATCCTGTCCATATTCATTATAAAACAGCCCAAAGTGACGATAATTGTTCTAGATGAGTAAGTGAAACTTGGACGACACGAGATGAAAATATGTCTGAAAATAACACCAGTGACCTCCCATATAAATGCCAATCAAAGAAAAAACATTTTATTAATGATTTATTTCTTCAAGAATAGTGAAATTACTGTGACATTATAGTGTATCAAAGTTGTGTCCCGAGTCATCAGCGTATGGTACCGTATGTAGTAGCATGTATAAAAAGTTTAATCTGCCCAAAAAGTTTTTTTGCTGCTGAATATAGTGTAACATGTCTTAGTCTGGAAACTTGTATAAACCAGGCCTTCAACTTTATCCTACTGAAAATATTTTAAATGAAACCTGTGGAATTTGAAAGTTTTTTCCTGGGTTTGTATTATTTTCTATCATTTTTTCAAGTCCTATACAAATGCTGCTGAATACAAATTGGACATGTGTAATCCCAAAATGTGTTTGTTATAGAAATGTTAAGTCCCTCTGATGTTCGGGTTAAAACATAAATTCAGACAGTTTCACTGTAATAAGGTTATGTAAAGCTTTGTTGGTTATATAAAGGTTTGTTTGTCATTTATGCCCTATTGACAGCTAAGGATGTACCAGGATTTTGTGGTGATTCCTGGAAAACCAGAGCACCTGGAGAAAAACCACTGACCTGCAGGTTATGTAAAGGACTGGACAGAGAAATCTTCTGTAAATCTCTTCATTCACAAAATGCATGATTTATATCCTTGGTTTAGATAGGGGCCACGGTGGCTGCGGGGTTAAAGCGTCTGACCGTCTATGATCACTAGGCCTCCATCACTGGGTCGCGGGTTTGAGGCCTAGATAGGGCAGTCTTAGGTTGGCGTTTTGTCTCCGGAATTGTGGCCTTCCTCCACCACCAAAACCTAGCATGTTCTTATATTAAATGACCATAGTTGTTCATAGGACGTAAAACACAAAAACATAAACCCAAACCAAATTCTAAAACAAGAAAGAAGCTGATTTGTTATGGAATTTACATAAAATAACTAGATTATTCTCAAAATTTTTAAAAAAAATTGAAGTACTTAAGTTTATTTGCTGGGCAACATCACTCAGAATTACTCCAAATCAAGACCAAACACACTTGTTACGAGAATTAATAAAGCCTTTAAATGAAGGAAGAATTGCTTACATGCAAACTTTGCGGTTGGCAATTCATGTACCGGTACTTCAACTTGGGTACATAGAAAGCAAAAGGTGCAAGTACACTAAAAGTGGTTTAACCCTTTAACCCCTAAGTAACTTTAGTTAACTCTACCATGCATTGATCTGGACGAGTCCATTATGGTCTACAGTGGTGAAAGGGTAAAGGCTATGTTATATTTACAATAACTTTTAGGTCTGTGGGATATGGCTGAATTTCATACAAATTATGGAATTCAGTGCTTAAGAGTATAAATCATGTTGATCTGCATTTGCATGCATTCATTACAATTGTTATATATTATAGAAATAATATCTAATAAATATTTTGATTTAGTATAAAAGCGTGTAGTTGCATTATTTGTCAAGAACTTGAGAAATAGCAATAATAAATTTAAACTGTTGAAATCCAAGATGGCCACTGGCAGCCAATTTGTTAATCTGACTACTCTCAAAATAAAACATGCACAATTATGAAGAGAAACCTTCATACGAAATTTGAAAAAGAGCTGTCAAGAACTTCTAGAGTGAGAAATAGTGAAAATAAGTTTGAAATTTCACAACTGAGGATTGCTGCCTTGTGACCATCTTGTTTTTCTGATGAGTTTTAAAATAAAACATGCACAACCAAAGGCCCATGTTAGAAAAATGTATGCATATCTGATCATGAGGCTGCTGAGATCGGAATTAGTGAATTAGGATGAAAGTCCCTTGCTCAAGCTCAATGTTTGACCAAAGTCACAAATATTAAATGCGGCTGCTGTGATCTGGGCCCGAATTCATGAAACTGTTCTCATGCTCAAGCATGGATTTTATGCTTAAACCAACTTTCTTGTCACTTGCTTTCATCATGTGACACAGATAGTCAAGTGTGAAAATTTAAAACAGAATTCCACTTAAAGTCTCTCCCAAATTCGTCAAAAAATGCTGACAATATGTGATTTGAATAATTAATCACTGGAACGAGAACTTGGGCTTGAGCACAGAATTTGAGTGTTAGTGTGAGAACAGTTTCATGAATACGGGCCCTAATCAATAATCAGCAGAAAACAAATAACATTTTATTCCTACATATAGATTAATTATGGTCAGCCATTGTTCAAACTAAGGTAGTGAAGACTATCATCCCCTTCCATAGAATTCTTTTGGTAAAAATGACTAGCTCTCCACCACTGCGCTGCAGGTTCGAAGCCTATGTAAGGCAGTCACCAGGTACTGGCCTTAGGTGGTGGTTTTCTCCGGGGCTTTCCTCCACGACCAAAACCTTAAATGACCCTAGATGTTAATAGGACGTAAAACCCAAACAAACCAAACTTACATTTAATCTGAAACTCAAACGACAACACCTGAATTTGTAATTTGTTTATTTAAAAACAATGTAGACTTATGATCAATAAACATTACAAAAGAGGCTATCTTTTAAGATATACAGTATAAAATGATATACATGTACAAGAGACAAAGACTCAAAAACTAAGTGAAATAACTGAATACCATTAAATTATTTATGGGTGTCCAGATCATTTCTCTTCAATTTAAGATATAGATGATTATATTGAAAGATAGAAAATGTGAGACTTTTTACTATATTTCAGATGACCTGAGCCAATGTTTTTGTTTCCATGGATTTAAAATAATAACTCGTGATCAAGTTGGTAAGCTTTTATTTTTATTTTTCAAAAAAAGTACAATGTGTCCATGGAGCACAAATGTGGGCATACAACTTTAATGGTCAGGAGTAAAAATGAGGGCAGATGGAGTGACCCTAAACCAAACATATTTTCTTCTTTGATGTTACCCATGAGTAAGTGTGAAGGCTTATCTACCCAGACTTATTCCCATGATGAACTCTTAATAGATATATAATTCTATTTACACAATTTACTTCAAGCAAACAGTGAAAAAGCCTGTCACAACTCTGTAATTTTTACATATCTTAACTCCTTCACCCCTAATTTTTTTAACTGGACTTGCCCAGTCTTTTATTTGGTGAGGTTCAAATGTGACTTCTGAGGTGAATAGGTTAAGGCATATAATTATTATATCAAATATTTTCTCCTGAACACTTGAACCCTGGTTGAATCAATTAATCTCAGATCTCAAAAATCGAACAGATTTCATTTTGTAAAACATACAATTGAAATATTTCCTGACACAACTATCAGTGCCAAGTAAGTCTTGTACTAAGGTTAGGTGAATCAACAGAAGAATGGTAATATGTCTTCTCTTGCAACTATTTTGTTCAGTACAGTAGGGGACATCCGGGTAAATACGGACAGGCAGGCAAATATGGACAGTTTTTATATGAATCATACATAATCCCTTACATATGATTAGATCAAACTCTGTTCATGCTAGACATAGATCAATCTACTGGTATGGATGTTTGTCTTCATTTGTGGACAGTAACCGAAATATTCAAAAGTCTAAAAATAGCAATGGTGTGCCTAATAATATTCGTCGTCATGCGATCACCTTGCGGCACGTACGGAAACTTGATTTCTGGAAACGATGTCCGAAAAATAAGCCAGGAATCGAGACAACAGTTATGCTACAATTATCTTCACAAAAATCAAATACATATACTTGATATTGTACTATTAATGATTTTACTTATATTTTACCTAGATTGCAGTAGTTTATCATTATAAAAACTTGAGGAAGAACAGTTGTGTCTGAGGCGTCCGTAATTTCTACCAGACTTTTTATTAAGCGGGTCAATACGGAAAGTTCTTCAATGATTGATTAATATTTAGGTGGTTCTTACAAAAGGCTACATGTACCATAGCTGGGACGACATATTGGCCTTATTTCTTTTATTATTCTATGAGCCTATATTAAAGGACATATCATAAAAGAAATTATGATAATATATAATAAGAGAAAATGAGATAATACAATGAAATACTAATCCACAGAAATATTAGACTGCATCTTATTTGATATCGTTACGTTTTGGTTCTTTACCAGTTAACCTTAATGCTAATTTCTTAAAAGACTATTTCACGAAAGGAATTGAAACGGGATTAATTATTTTCTGGACGTTTTCTGATTTTTTTCATGCGCTTCTCCCCTCATCTGTTGTTTTTCCCACACATACACCTTAATAGATTATTAAACTTACATTATGGTCTCCCCAACATCATAAAACCAAACAGCAGCATGCCAGGGCTCAATAGGAATGGCGTTGCGAAAAGTCTTTGACAGGGGAGGTAAGTTATAACTACAAACTGCCTGGTATGTTGTTTGCCTACAGGATAAGAACATGAACTGGGAGCAGAACATGTAGCAACCTCTGGCGAAACATTGTGACCAGTTTCTATGGTTTGATTGGGTGAGTGCATGATAAGAGTAGCGTGTTCGTAATTACCCTACATGTGTCTGTAATTACCCTACATGTGTCCGTAATTACCTACATGTGTCTGTAATTACCCTACATGTGTCCGTAATTACCCTACATGTGTCCGTAATTACCTACACGTGTCTGTAATTACCCTACACGTGTCTGTAATTACCCTACACGTGTCTGTAATTACCCTACATGTGACTGTAATTACCCTACATGTGTGTGTAATTACCCTACACATGTCTGTAATTACCCTATCTGTCCGTAATTACCCTACACATGTCCGTAATTACCCTACATGTGTCCGTAATTACACTACACGTGTCCGTAATTACCCTACACGTGTCCGTAATTACCCTACACGTGTCTGTAATTACCTACATGTGTCTGTAATTACCCTACACGTGTCTGTAATTACCCTACACGTGTCCGTAATTACCCTACACGTGTCTGTAATTACCTACACGTGTCTGTAATTACATACACGTGTCTGTTATTACCTACATGTGTCTGTAATTACCTACACGTGTCTGTAATTACCCTACATGTGTCTGTAATTACCCTACATGTGTCCGTATCACAACCGATTCCTATAGATTCCGTGTTTTGGTTTATATTTAAGTGTTCATTTTACCAACCGATCAAAAGCATAACTAAAAATAGCAACAGAAAGGGACTTTCATTCTAACTAAACATGTTCATAGACAATATCTATGATAGATTGCAAAGAGCGTGTTTTAGCAATCATCATTTGAAAAGTGTCCGTATTTACACGGGTGTCCCCTACTGTTGCCATAATCCTATATTCTGGAGTAACAAGAACACTTCATCAAATCTTGATCACAACATATCAATTGTTTTGCTCATTCTTCTTTTTCCTTTTGTATGCCTAACTTCTGTTTTTCCCTTTGTTTGGCTAACTTCATTTTTTCTTTTTGTTTGGCTAACCTCTGTTTGGCTTTTTGTATGCCTAACTTCTGTTTTTCCTTTTGTTTGGCTAACTTCATTTTTTCTTTTTGTTTGGCTAACCTCTGTTTGGCTTTCTGTTTTTCCTTTTGTTTGGCTAACCTCTGTTTGGCCCACCTCTTCTTTATTTCTGTTTGCGCTTTTTTTTCTGCTAACTTCAGTTGTTTTTCAAGAGTACCTTTAATTATCTTTTCAGCCATGTCTGTGAATTTAACTTCCTGTGCAGTCAGGCCTTCTCTCCATTGTGACATGTCCTTGATGTAATTGTCCTTTTCTATTTTTGCTTCAGCAAAGAAAACCTGGCAAAAGAAGACCATAGCTCTTATTGTAATCAATTTATGAAACAACAACAAGCAAAGTAGTTCATATTCAAAAAATGTATTCATACAACAATATTTGGCAACATAAGGGTACTCATAGACACTGCACATAACCTAACCTAGAATTTTGAAGTCTCGACGAAGTGGCGTAGGCCCGGCCGAAAAACTTGCAATGCATTATTAATAGTACCCATATATGGCAAATAATATGGAGAGTCTATATACTATAGGGCTGTATGAACTGTGTGAAAGCGCCTGTGGCGTGTGTCGTAATTCCGATGGAGCCCACGGTGGAACAAGAGCTGTGCCGAAGGTAAAAAATGTTCATGTTGGGTTTACGGGGGTGCCTGGAAGCAGCTTGGCTGTGGAACGACCCCTATGTATATGCGCTACAGCTCCCCCTGCGAGTTGGGGCAGGAGCTCAGCTGAGTTACAACAAAGTGAAAGACCATAGCTCCTATTGTAATCCAATTGTCATTCTCTGGATATCATCTGATCATTTTTAATGGCCGGAAGAACTAAGTCATGGCGCAGCGCCGTCGTCCAAATATCTGTCATCTGCCATCAACATTTTTCTTAAAACAACTTCTCTTCAATAACCAATAAGCCCAAGGTGATGATATTTGACCAGAAGCATACTGGTTTCTGTCCAGGTGAGCTAATGACATTATATTTACTTAACTATTTTCTTATCCAACCCATCCGTTTGGGTACTTATTAAGACAATATGGAACAGATGACACCTTGCCTTTTTTTTTTTTTTTTTTTTTTGAAAAATCTGTCCCCAGTTATATTTTCTAAGCACCCATTTATCACAAAATTCTGGGGAGATCATTGCAACAGAACATGGTTCTCATCAAGTTAAGGGGTTTTACTACTCTCCAGTAATATAGTCCTTATTAATTTCTTAATGAATTCTAACACTCTGACAACTTAAAGAATATTTTTTGGAATCTGGATAAAGTAAAAACTGCCATGATATAGTTTTTAATACTGTAAATATTAATATAAAAATAAAAACATACCTCTTTTTCTTTATCAGTCATTTGTTGCCAGCGAGAGCCCATCTCTTTGGCAAACTCCTGAAAGAAAGGAAGATTTAAAGTGGCTGTCACAAGTCTTTTTTTTTCAGGGAAGTTCTGTTATTAAGTGGGATTCGAAATTTTCTCAAAATATCCCTGCCAACAAATTACAGCATTCTGTCCAACAGATATAATCATTCAACATTGTTTCTTCAAATGGTTGCATGTTTGTTGTCTGACACAGCTCTGATCTTTGACCTCGTATTAACTGATTTTAATAATTGAGGTCATCAAAGCTGCCTTTTTATTCATACAAACAGCAAAACAAACATTTTGCACTAACTTTTTTGCAGATGCAAAATATTTTCATCATTGCTGCTATGCAATTTCAGAAACAAGAGATTCTAGAAGGATCTTGGTGCCCACCATCCAAGGAACTTGATCAGATCTACAAAAGATGATCTTTTTCCTTCTTTTCCCTTAGAGGTACTATTACCCAGTTCCATGCTGGAAATCCTATATGGGAATCACTAACATTAAATTAAACCTGGTTATGTCATTAGTTATTTGCCACTATTGCAAATGCTTTTGTATAAGAACATATGCAAAATGCTAAAAATGTGAAATTCTTACATAATCAGAAGTGCTGTCAATGAGGGATGATTCTCATAAGGGCTTAGTGTTTTTGACAAGGGGACCAAGGGAAACATACATATCAAAATTTGAGAAAGATCCCTCCTGTTCTTTCTGAGAAATTGAGATAACAAACTTTAACTGTCAAAATCAAAGATGGCCATCTATTGGCTAGTTTGTCTCAAGGGCTCAGAATCTGGTAATGCAATGTTACCAGTTGGTGTTAACCTCTTCAAAGTTGTCAGTTTGGTTTCCCTTCAACCCAATGTCTAAAAGTTCTAGCAAATTTGATATGGCTGGATGCCGTCTACATAACGTCATCTTTCAGCATAATCTGATTCCACAACACGCATTTAACCCTTTCATCCCTATGTAACTTTAGTAGACTCTACCATGCATTGGTCTGGATGAGTCCATTTCGGTCTACAGTGGTGAAAGGGTTAACTAGCAACCTGAGGCTATATTGCTGTTCTAGCCTAATCCTTACATGGTGGCTACAACAGTTGTTGAACTTGTGACATCACAGACAAAAAGTGTCTCATTCATCGGAAGGTATGATTATACAAATAAGTAGTAGAAGGACAGGTGAAAATCACACACTTCACTCATCAATATCTTGGCATTTCTGCCGACTGATTTTTATGTATTTGACAATTTTGTTTTTAGATCATAAAGAATGATGATATATTCGTTATTATTTTTGTTCAGAGTACACTTTAAATCGTAATTTGAGGACTTAAGCATGGCTGTCCACAACTGTTTGATATTAACTTACTGTAAAGGACATGTTGCCTCGCTCCATCTGACATGCTCTTTGATATAACATGAAGGACGTTAAAAGGTGCTTTGGCTTTCCAAGTCTTCGTAGCTCCTTATAAAGAAAACAAATCAATGGCTGTAGCAAGGAGATAAAATTGGTGCAGAAGAAAACTAGAACGATATTTGACAATATTTCATTTTTACTATTTTTGTACAAGGTGTTAATGAAAAGAACGAGTCTACTGGTGACTGAAAAAGTACACCTGTTGTGATCATAATTGTTTTTCGAAAAACTAGAAAATGTCTGAGCCGTGAATGCCTCTAGTTTCACCTGAAATACTCACTGAAACTCATATAACGTATTGGTTAATCATTGTTGATAAATTTAGTTTCATATTCATATTTCGTTCTTTATATTCACTATTGAAGTTTTATTAACAAAAAGCCCATGGGGCGAAACGGTCACCTGAGTTGTAATGCATTATTTGTTGTTGTGATGTGATGAAGAAGAACACATATATACAAATTATGGCTTTTTAACTGTGGAATCGCTGAAAAAAACCATGAATTGACTTCTGTGACCTTGAATATAAAGTCAAGGTCACTCATTTGAACAAACTTTGTAGCCCTTCATCCCAGCATGTTACTGACCAAGTATTATCACCCTGGGCTTTCTGGTTATTCAGAAGTTGTTAAAAGATTTTAACACATTTGACCCCTGTGACCCTTTCGGCCAGGTGGGCTAAAAATGCATTTTATGTTTTTTGGGCCCAACCTCAAAACCAGTGTTACTTCTTTTCTAGAAGAGCATCAAATAATTGTGCATAAATTGCTATTCATCACTTTTCAAAACTTAATACCAACCTGCTTGAGCTCAGAAGGAGTAATGAATTCCGAGTAGCCATCTGCTAACATTTCTTGTACCCAAATTCCATAATCGTCCTTCCACTCTTCCATCTTACTTTCATAATGCGTAATAAAAGCCTTTAAAATGAAAATAAAGCTAGACCTTTCAATAGGGTTTATTGAAAGTAATTTTAAAACAGGGCTGATGAGATTAGAAATGTTCCTGTAGGGAATGTTAAATTAAAGTTTTTTAAAAACAAAGTCATAACGAAATATTTCCTTAGAAAGAACACAAAAAAAAAGACTTTACAAAAGCCAACATTACTCAAGACTTACACAATGCCCCATGACTCTCACATAATGACCTACAAAGACATTTCTTGTTGTTACCGAGAAGTGAACATTCCAGTAACAAACATTTTTTAAAGGTCTTCCTTTTACTCATTTGGTTTCATAGTACCCTACTTGGCAAATACCTTGGCCCACTTTTTGTCTTTTTGTTAAGCATTCATTCTAGTGAGAGAGGTTATGGGTTCTGTCCCTAGTGAGAGAGGTTATGGGTTCTGTCCCTAGTGAGATAGGTTATGGGTTCTGTCCCTAGTGAGAGAGGTTATGGGTTCTGTCCCTAGTGAGAGGTTATGAGTTCTGTCCCAAGTGAGAGAGGTTATGGGTTCTGTCCCCA
>JAUMHH010040035.1:0-10032 GCA_032359455.1 Chlamys rubida
CTCTACCGCTGAGCTAAAGGGAAATTCCCTACAGCTGACGCTTGTAAGGCAACCTAATTAATCCACATCTTTTACACCTAGTCAAAGCTTTCAGTAAACATATTTTAGCTAAATATTGTTTACCTTGTCGTAAATAAATGCGATTTTTAATAACATATTGCAAAAGTTACTGTTAAAGCGATTTGGGTTATTTTTAGTAACAAATCCATACGCCAGTTTTGCGTATTATACGCAAGTTGGTTTTTATTTTTTTATTGTATTTTGTAGCAATGTTTCAATTTTCAGAGTTATCTGCCATCAAAAACGCCACACAACAATACGATTGGTTCATATATATATATATATATCATACTGTCTTACACAAGACATCAATTTACAACTTACCGCGTTAGAAAGATCCGGCTTTACGTCTTCCAAGGTGACATACGATTTCTCTTTAAAATTGGGATCAAACTTCGTCCTACTTCTGTGCACAACACGACCTTTACATGACTTCAAATTGGCTGCAATCTCAAAAAGGGATTTTCCTCTGAAGTGGCTTTCACGGCCGACATATCGTATTACCTTCGCCATACTTTGTAAAAGATTTACGCATATAAATACGTGAAATCGGTGAAAGTATGAATAAATGGAATAACGTTTTCTCAAAACGTGTTGAAGGCAGCCATATTGAAAATTAGTAAAAGAAAAATCGACTACCGGTTACGGCTCCGTCCGGATTGTGAGCCGTCAAGTAACGTTTGTCGTCCTCGTTTCCCAAATAATGTAACGGGTATCATTGTTCAAAAGCTTAAAAATTATATGAAAAAAGTTTCTTGTTATCACAGCAACATACATTAGGTCTATTATATAGAATGATTCCCTGTGGTAACACGGTTTCGATCTTTATAATTACGAGGGGTTACGATCTTTATAAAATAGTGAGATCATTTTTACACGGACAACAAAACTGTTCTTTCATTTTATCACGGAAATAGATTAGAAAATGACCATATATGTATATCTTAATTTTATCACAACTTTTTATTTTTCAAGCCTTTTTTTACAATGTACAATTCTTTAACATGACATATCACTTATACACACACTCTCTCATACAAACAATTACATCTACTCACCTTCTTCAACATTTTTCAATTTTCAAACTCAACATCATAACAATCATCAATATCCTCATTATCATTATCAAAACAACAATAAAATGTTATCATAATAATCGGTTATCATCATCATCATCATCATAGATATGCTAATATAAAAAGCTCTACATCTACAGGATAATGACCAACTTCAACAATTTGAAGATTAATTTCAAAGGAGAGTTAATTAAGATGGAAAGAGGAAAGTTTGTCGACAGATAGAATTAAACTTGTGTTTACAAAGTGATGGAAGAGGTTTGTTTTAAAGGCGTTTGTTGTCGGGTTAGACACAATATCAGGAAGGAATTTATTCCATTCGGAATACTTCGGGTAAAATATTACCTTAGTAACACTGTAACTAACATAGATAAAACAATAAAAGTTAAACGTACAGCAATATTTAAATGATGATTGCTTACAGATGATGCTAAATCTGCATCTTGTGACATCCTTGACTTGTAGTTCGTCACTGAACTGTCATTCTTGTCGCGAAGCCTCATGTGACGTCATCAGATGATGACCAGCCCTCTTCAGATGTTTTGACCCTTAATCTCTACATCCTCCAATCGTCTGATGGCGGTAGCTCTTGTACTTCCGGTGAGTCCTGTCGACTGCAGTGTCCTCCACACTGACTGTGCGGGGAAACCTCTACAGCCAACCTCCACTGGAAAGAGTCATACTGTCCATCCTCTGCTCCTGCACTTTTCTATTAGCTCATCATACTTCGTTTTCTTCCTCTCGTGGGCTTCCTCGTAGCCTTTCTACCATGGTACTGTGAGCTCTATGGCGATGAGGTATCTGGATTGCTTTGACCATATTACCTTGTCAGGCATCAGCGTTGTTTCCACAATTCCTGGAAACACAAGTTCCCTGTCAACCTTCATCTCCCATGTTTGCGCCCGGTAGTTCGAGGCTTTACTTTGGTTTTCTCCCCTGGTTTCCCAAACCTGATACAAGCCTGGTTTGTTCTTACACCAGTTCTTTTCTTCCTTCTCTCCACTTCAAGGATATCTGCTAGGACCCGTAAGACGTTGTCGTGCCTCCATCGGTGTCTACCCTGTCTAAGTGCTTCTTTGCAAACAGACAAGATATGAGCCATTGTTACTCTTCCTTCGCATAGTTTGCAGCAAGGATCCTCAGTCAATCCCTGCTGATGCAGGTTAACAGGAGATAATAGCGTGGCATACACTGATCGTAGCAGGAATGATATCCGGAAGGGATCCATCCTCCATATTTCCCCCCACGCCATCTTCCTCTCTGGGAGATTCCATCTAGTCCACGCTCCCTGTTTGCTGAGTTTCACAGATTTCACTCTCCTCTTTTCCTCCTCAATCCTTCTGATTTCTGTCTGCACCATTTGCCGTCTTTCTTGGGTGTTTGCTTTCTCCCACTGCTGGAAATAAGAGAAGCCAACCCCAACTGCAGTGCTGGCTGACCACTTTCTCCCTGTTCTTGTCTGTATCTCTGTATCTCTGCCTCGCTGCCTTTGGAGTCCTTCAGAGTCATCACCAGCCTGTATTTTGCTACTTTGAACTCTTCAACGACCGATTTGAATGATAGTTGTAGTTCTGACGAACAGCTGTACAGCTCAACTGACGTGAAACTTGATGGGACCCCCAAGCCACTTCCGCAGGTACCCATTCACCATCTTCTCTAACCCTTCTACTGTTGAGGTTGGTATTTCATACAGTAGCAGCAGCCATGTGAGCTTTGGTAGCATGCCATGTTGGTATATCA
The DNA here is from genome assembly GCA_032359455.1 of Chlamys rubida. Classification (NCBI taxonomy): domain Eukaryota; kingdom Metazoa; phylum Mollusca; class Bivalvia; order Pectinida; family Pectinidae; genus Chlamys; species Chlamys rubida. Next base: position 2,877 of record JAUMHH010040035.1, read on the forward strand.
ATGCTTTGTACTTCCCCGGAAGTCCCGACTTGTGGATCTTCTGCATCCACTGGCGCACTTGACTTTGGGTGTTCCTGTGGTTCTGGCTGTCACTGAGTGTGTCATCAAACCATTGCCCTAGGCACTTTATGGGGCTGCCAATGATTGACGGTATCTCCTCTTCTTGGACTTTCAGTACAAACTGACGGCTGAGTCTGCCGTTCCTCATAATCATGCAACGTGATTTCCGAGGTTTGAACTGCATCCGTGCCCATGTAACTACCTCCTCCAGCGCGGACAAGGCCCAACTGGCCTGTACATGTGTGGTGGTAGTGATCGTTAGGTCATCCATGAAGCCTCTATTGGCTGGTTGGTGAATGCCAGACTCCATTCTAGGTCCACTGGTTTCTCTCTCAGCTGCCTTGATGATGATATTCATTCCCATTATGAAGAGTATAGGTGAAATGGTACATCCTGTAACTATTCCCTTTTCCAGGTCTTGCCACGCTGTAGTGCTCTCCCCAGATGTAAACCGCAACTGTATCCCTCCAAAGTAGCTCATTATCATTTTCCGGATGTGCTCCGGAATATGGTAATGGTCCAGGACTTTCTCAATCAGTTTGTGTGGTACAGATCCGTAGGCGTTTGCAAGATCTAACCATACCACTGTCAGATTACCTTTTTTCTGCTTCGCTTCTCTGATCAGTTGGCTGATGACGCTTGTATGTTCTACGCATCCTGAAAACCCGGGGATTCCTCCCTTCTGACTTGAGGTGTCGACGTAACTGTTATCCACCATGTAGGCTGTCATGCGCTTGGCAAGTATCGAGAAGAAGATCTTTCCTTCGACACTCAGCAGCGATATGGTCCTAAATATGTTCTACCGTCTTGGAGTATTTCTCTTTAGGAGCAAAGATTCCCTCTGCTTTCTTCCAGCACGCCGATATGGTCACTTTCTTCCATACTTTACAGATTAGCTGCCACAGTCTCATTATCAGTCTTGGACATTTCTTGTAAACCCTGTATGTTATCCCACTGGGGCTGATCCTGACCTATACTTTCTAAATATTAAAATGTGTTACTTTGAAACTCCTTGGGAAGTGTTTTACATATTACAAGTAGTCTTCATTGTGTTGGTTTAATGTTGTATCATAATTTCTAGGAGTGTTTGGATTATAGCGTTTAGCTTCCTATAACCAGCTAAAGTCAAGAAGTACTACACTTTTTAAGAATTTTAGAATGCCCCGGCCTGAGGAAAAATCCATAGGAGACACCAAGTCAGTTGCTGCATGTACGCACGGAACGCTTGTCCGTCGGGACATCTAATTTCGCTCCTTGGCTGAGGTTGACGCATGATTTGTCTTTGTATGTTGATTATGTAGCCTTTTGTCCTCGTATGTTGACACTGTGGTTTATATCTGTTTGGCCTTGTGGTTTATTTTGTTCTTGTGCATTATTTCTGTGGTATATTTTGCCCTTGTGTGTTGACGATTCTGGTATATTATTTTCTTGTGTGATGACGCTTTTGGTATATTTTGCCCTTGTGTGTTGACAATTCTGGTATATTATTTCCTTTTGTGATGACGCTTTTTGTATATTTTGCCCTAGTGTGTTGACTATGTGACATGTTTTCTCCGTATGTTTTATTTTCTCCCTATATGCTAAGCTTTGGTACATCTGTCTTTGGTTGTTATTGCTGTTATTTATTTTGTCCTTGGTTGTTGAGATTGTGATTTATTTTGTACCCTTCTTCAGTAGCCCCCTATCTCGATATTTACTTGCAATATGACCATCAGGGACGGCAGGGATAGCTTTGCTATAAACGTGACGATGTTCCAATCGTGAACTTTCTTTTTCTTGATAGTAACATCAATAATTCTCTACTTAAATTATTGCGTTTACCTGATACAGTTGATTAATTGTGTGCCGTTAATGTCAAATTTTCATGTTAATGTTTTGTATGCCCATGTTAATTGTAATTGATTGGAAATTCCAATATGATTGTGTACGTCTACATTCTCCATTATTCCAGTTACAAATAATGCGGGTTCTGTTAACCATAATTGGTTCCATTTATTTAGATTAAAATTGATGAGCATTCTTAAAGACCAATCATTAAGATAATTGAAAAAAAAAGTCCTTTTACTGTTATTGTAGATTTAGCCTATAATATATCATACATTATTTTCAATTAACTATTCGTGATGTTAAATTTACATCAAATTCATACAATCATTGTAACATAGTCATATTCATAAATCAAACTTAATCGCTGCTGTTTTTCTTTCATATCAGACTCGTCAATAATTACAAATCGATTGCATGATAATCCCGTGACTTCCAAATACCGTACAACTACAGCATAACACTTGTGAAATCTGAAGGCTGGAAAGTTATTCTCAAGACATAGGGTTGTTGTAGTATGTATCAGCACTATCAAACGAGGCCCTTTTCTCCGCCTCCATATATGATTAAGTTCGAGATATACTCGACAGGTCATGATTAATAGGTTATACCTAGCCTGGTTTAGTCGTGTAACCAACCCCTAAAGTTTTATCACATTTCCTGAATGTAAACGATAATATTCTACCATTAAATATACCTATATTTACTTTATTTTATCACTGGGCTTACTGGCTACAAAGGCTAGTGTTTACGGGGATTCGTACCGAACAAAAGTCCCCTGTGTACATAACTTTATTTATATAGAACTGTCGCGCACTGTTCACTATTAATATAAGCAATGATCGCGTTTCTGAATGGACATTCCTGGTGATGACGCGTCACGATTCCCGTACCGACAGCAGTAGTAACCAGACGTGTAACGGCATCCCTGTGACTGGGTTTACGTCTTCGTGTACAAGGTCAAAGATATTGTGTTTTAAACAATTCAGTGATTCCACTAATCAGAATAAGGGATATTGCCTCTTGCCACTAGAATTTTCTATCAATTTTAATTGTATTAAAGTTATTCATTACAATGACAATTGAGGATAAGAGCAATACTGCATCTTCAATTTCTCCCAAGTGCATAATCCACATTTTGGAATTCAGGATAACAATCGTATATTGGTGAAATAATAGTTAATTGTTTCTAATTAAGAGCAAATCAATGTGCCTTCCTATAGTCATTCCTCAGTCGGTTTTTGTTTTAAACACAACATGTGTTCGGCTTCAATGATTTTCTAATCTCGTGGATGTCATTACCGTATTTACCAATGATTAGCCCCTGCTCAAGATTGAAAAACTTGAGTTTAAACATGAGTCTTGTTTTAGATTTAAACCAGTCCCATAGCGATTATTTTTTTCAGAAACATAAGTTTAAATATTTAGAAAGGCGATTATTGAATATTTATGTGCGGAATAATGGGACTCCACTGAAGATTTCTGAGTAAAGTAATAGCAGTTTAGGATCTGCGAGAGTACTACCATAACTAAATCCCCAAAGTACACGTGTCCTTACAAATTGATAACGTGCATTGCGTTTAGCATATATATACACCGTGATTTTCAACTAAACAACTTTCTATACTCTAATCGTTCAACAAACATTTTTTATAAACTTTTGAGTTCTCCGCAGTGCATGACAACATCCCTCAATAACACTTTACCCGCGTCTTCAGTATACCATTCCCTGCATATCATTTAAACCTCGCCAACACAGATATAAAATGAGTTGAGAGTTATGTCTATAGAAATGAGATTTATTGTGTTGGATAAAATTGCCGGCAAATTTGGTGGGAAAATCCAATCTGCTTTTCGTATTCTAATGAGTACTATATGTGCAGCACTTCTTGGCAATATGATTGTTTTTAGGAAGAGGAATTAATAAAAGTGCTTCTAATAAGGGCACATCGTTGCTAATTGAGCATTGCCTTATGTCATAAAACTATGTGTTGAAGATGTTTTGTCCTTAAAAAAGCAAGAATTTTAAGACTTCTTGCATCAAATTAATTCGCCAGCGCTAGAAATAAGTCAACACAGACTCCGTCCTCTTCTTATGTCGATAAATACCTACAGTAATATAATAATTGTCACCTCACAACAATTAACTGATAAACGTGACTGTTACTAACTGGTGGTGTTAACTCGCCTGTCATTAGACGTAACATACCTTTACATATGGAGTTTACATGTAAAAGATGTTTCGTACTCAGAGTTTGTCCTAGGTATCATGATTTTCTGGATCAATGTGTGTCCTGTTGATCATAAAACTACTTAGTCAAGGTTTTCTATCGGAGACGCTTTAATCTACACCAGAGAAGTTCTACTGTCGTCACATAGCTATAGCTTTGTTTCCATCTACGTTTCGTAGCCCGAATTTCCTCTGGCCCTGACACCAGACTTAGATATTTTGACAGATTGATGTCTGGTGAGTCTGGTTTCAAGGCCAGAGTAAACTCGGGCTAGACATTTCAGTGTCTACAGTGCCTACTTTGTCTTAGATCTGTTGTGATCTACGTCGTTTCCGGATTGTACATGTGCCTTGTGTTGACACTGTAGTACTTGCTATGTGTATTTGTTTAACTTAATTATCAAGACCATGAAACAAATGTGATCTACGTCGTTTCCGGCGTGCCTTGTGTTGACACTGTAGTACCACGGAATTAGTTAAGTCCGTGGTAGTACGTATACTTGCTATGTGTATTTGTTTAACTTGATTATCAAGACCATGAAACAAATGACACCTGAAGGTCTTCTTTGTCAACTTTTAATCTCTACTAATCTTTTTACATATATTGTATCCTAATAATGGGCACCTGAACTAAACTAGAATCTCTTTTCAGTGAGCAACCTGGAAAGGAATATAACCCACTAATCTCTCACATGAAATTTGAACGAGTCTATGATAAGATTATTGATCCTACTTGACGAACGAATTCACTGTTCCCTCATGCCTCGGAAGAGTACTTTTTTTGCTGGGATTTGTTCTAAATAGTCAGCGGCGGACTGGAAGATCTATCCTTTTAAACCGTATTATCCACGTACCCATCCCCCTCTCCAGATAGGTTTCTGGGATCAGCTACTATAATAATAATAGTAGTCTCAGGATCTATCAACAAAGGAGCTAGCTAGATCGATCTAGAGCATTATCGCGCACCTGTTTTTACTTGACTACCATTTTGAGTCTATGATGGTAATTTCAGATTCCTTTTTAACCAAAACAACTACCATAACACAAAGTGGTCTCCTGGAGCTTGAGAATTCATTGTTATGTTCTATTTGGCCGCGCCCTCTGCGCCCTTCCCAATGGCTCACATCATTCATTTATACAAATACTGATCGAGTCCATTTGATTCTAAGATTGTTCGCACAAAATTAAATTCAAAATCCAAATCGAAGGCACGCGTTTCGCTACTTGATTGGTCCGTATTTATCATCCTGTCTCTGCGTTCTACCAGCAGTTCATCTTATTTGGACTTCTTCCTCTCACGGACTTCACTCCATCTTATTCTTCCCTTAGAACTGTCAGTTCGATGACCGCAATCGTTTTCTTCATCAAAGCTCATTAGTGAACCTAGTCCTTTTTATATGGCTAGTGTTTCTTAAATATCATTACATGTATTTCGCAATCTGCTTTCAGCATCGTCAACCGCGTAGGAAGCTGACCACTTCTGACCAGTCCTTCTCTCGCTCAAGGTAGTCGAATCTTGTCATGTTTGGAATATTTTAAGGTCATGATTATTCGTGTCTTTCCAATCTAGCAATTCTTCCACTACCGATTTAAAGTGAAGCTGAAACGAGGCTGTTCTGCATTAGAGGCATAGTAATGTAAAATACTCCCGTAGGTGTTTGTTGGTTTTCCATTTCGATCTTTACTTTTAACAAGGGGATCTCGTTAAACTTGTATCAATGGCCAGGAATAAACGCGTTATAAATGCATGCTGGTGATACAGCCGTGTTTAAACGTATCGTCGAGACCCATCTTGCCGATCTGTTACCTGTACACTCACTAACTTGCTCTATTTTCGGGAAGCAGCTTTGTCTCCGAGACTTTATTTCGGATTTCAAATGGTGGATGGGATATTCTCACCCTTGACTGCGAGTTAGAACTGCTGTGTGACTTTGTCTTTCTATGATAATTAAGAGACCTTATTTTCCTTAGTTTTAAGGTAATCCTTACCCACCATGCAGCTTTCTCAATAGTTTGAAGTATAGCTGGCTTGGCTATTAGTGTCAGTAGTTCTATATCCGGTAAGGTCTCCATAGGGTCTCTCCCTTGGAGGTTGTCTGATGTTGCCACACACACACACCCTACCCCAGTCTCTTTCTCCCTCCATGAAAATAACTCAGGTGGTACATGTACATTCAGTCGCAACCAAGTTTTTCAGCCTCTGCTAAGATATTGTTAAATTCTGATTGAATCGCAAACTGGTTTTGTTAAAGTACCTTTAGATAAGACCTCTGAATGTTAACAGATGCGGGATGCTTCACAGTCTTCTTTGATGTGTTATTTTATCTGCTTCCCGAGAATCCAGCCACTCATTATTTCTTGACTTGGGTTTTATCCTCCAGTTCTTGGCCATGTATGCTGCCATTCTCCTTGCTAGTATTGGGGATGTGTTCACTTCAAGAGAGAGATCCATTTGAACTGATAGATATGTTTTGATTTCTTCCCGTTTGGAACAAACAACCTTTAACTCATTTAACCCCTGAACCTTCATGATGAACTATTCCAACCTTTGAATTTGAGGCCTTCAAATGTGTCTTTAGGGGTGAATAAGTCAATCCTCTGAATTTAATGATTTAAAGTAACTTCATTTGGTTTTTAGCTCACCTGGCCCGAAGGCCTTAATACTAATAATAAGGTACTTATGGCATACCGCAGCGTCCGTCGTCTGTCGTCCGTTGACTTTTTACATTTTAATCTTCTTCTTCAAACCTACTGGGCCAATTTTGACATGGAACATTACTAGGACATGGGGCTCTGAATTTATAAAATGTATGGGGCTGGGCCCCAGGGGCCTGAGGGGTGGGGCCAAATAGGTAAAAAATTCATCTTTAAAAATCTTCTTCTCTACTCCTACAAGTAGTAGACAGTATAATGGCACATTTAATTATAATCATCAACTAGCTCTATTTGAATTTATGAAATTTAAGGCCCTGGGGTCAAGGGGTCAAGTGGTAGGGTGGGGTCAATATTGTATGTTATGGATCGTTGTATCTTTGAAACAGT
>JAUMHH010040046.1:0-10032 GCA_032359455.1 Chlamys rubida
GTTCACTCTCAAGGATATCAGTTTTATTTCTAAGTGAGCATATATTTAAATGTGCAATTGATATGTCATCAAAGATGGAGTTATTTCCCATATCACCTGGAGGACCGGGATTGGTATGGATATCCATACACAGTAAAACAAGTTTAAGTTTGATGATAAGCATACATATTATATTAAAAATTTGCTCTCCATGTGACCTGGTTAGACATGATAAAATCAATTTCATTTTGGTAAGTGATATTGTGCTATACGTCACCCCCACCACACACATGCTACAACCAGCTAAGATTTCCCTAACCGTTATCAAATACTGATGGTTGATATGAGGCTTCTAACAGTATGTGGTAGATCATTATAGGGACTGTCATTAGGACACTCACGTTACTATAACTATCTTTACAATACATTCAATCATTCAACCGATAAAGAGTATACGCGCTTGCAATTATGTGGTTCATGCGGAAAAATCAAATAATAATAGCCGTGGGTGTATAAAACAGAGGGGTTCCGATTAGAATTAGTTGAAACCGTCGGTACAGCCAATAAATGGTAGGGATTCATAATAAAAACATAACCACGTGTTTGAAACCAGTACCGAACCAGGATTGTATATGTATATTTTCATCGAGAAACTAGAGGTGCCGAAGTGGGGTTAGTTCTCAGAAATGTTGAATAAGACTATACGTAGTCAATATTATTTACTTAGATTAAATTCGTAGTATTATAGGATTGTTTCAGGATTTAAGGTATATGTACATAACGTCAATATGAATACTGTATGTCAATTTTGGATACATATACATATATTTAGTATTAAACATGCGCATATGTACATTGCTATAAACACATAAATAGGGGTAAATATTGAATTGTATACATATAAACACACACCTACACCCAGTCAGTTAATTACTATATCTAGTCTACTCAACTACATTCCTGTAGACATTATGTCATTCACGTTTACACAATAGTGATATTTCAATACGCATACAGTAATTGCTATCACTCCAGTTGACGTATATTATAACACATTGGTAATCAAAGTCCCAGTCAGATCGCGCGTGGCTGTGGGGAGGGGGGGGATCAGATGGAAAACGATACATCAGTATTATCACCATCTTCGAAATTACAGGGACACCGTAGACTAGCCCATTTATATTTAACTAACGTAACCTTCCAGGACCCCGTGGATGTGATTCTATGGCCGATAATATGTAAGTTGACAAATCTATACGAATGTACACATGTAGCCGTGACATAGGAATGTACCAGAATTATACCAACACCTGCATGAGCATATCATATATCAAGTTCAGTGTATTTATATGAATATACAAACATACTCACTTGTAGGTACACGTGTGTCATAACTTATACATGTATATATCATAATGCATACACAAAGCTAACATACTTTACTTATTACGCTATACTCATAGATGTATTGATATGATTTTCATATTATATACACATAGAAATGACACAACGATATGATTTTGATTGTGTTATCTCAGGCATGACAGGAAAAAGAAAAATGAAGTGATTTAGCTTTTGATGGGATTTCCGAACTGTCGCTGACTCAGTGTGTTTCTAAATACTGTGTACCTGTCGCATCTTCAAACAAATTGTCTGAGTTGAATAGACACGGGACATTTTAATTAGAATTACCAGAAACGGAACTTCCTAAATTCGAAAACAAACGTTTTGTGAAAGCATTATCTACCCAGCAAATGAAAGTGCTTACTGGACAGCCTGAAAAAAGAATACAGTTTGGGCGAGAGGTGTATTTAAAGTTTGTTCAAATTGAAAATCAAACTGGTGGTGAAGTGATCCCGGAATTTCTTGAAACGAATGGTGAGCAAATGAATTACGTCCTGTCACGATTCGTCATGGAAACGAGGAAGAAAGACGGGAACCCTTATCCTTCACGTTCTCTATATCTTGTCATGTGTGGACTTCTTCGTTATTTGAGTGACTGATGTAAAGAACTTTTTGGACTCGCAACATAGTGTGTTTAACATTTTCGGAAAGATGTTGGACGCAAGAATGAAAGAACTTCTATTTTTTTGCGGAAATTATTCACATGTTATACAAGCCGCGCCATGAATACCAGAGGAAGTTATTGGGACTTTTGGTGAACAACAACTTCCGATTTTGGATTTATTTCGATTTACTCTACATGCATACAAGACGGGGAAACATAACCTTGTTTTCCTTCACGCCGACGACAACAATGGCACTGAACACTGCTCATCTTCAGTGTTGTGTCTTTGATCTATTTCGGTATAAAAAATTTTTGGGCTCCGCTATTGTTAAACATCATCTCGAGAAAACAAATCGCATTTCTCTACCACAAGGGCAATAGATACAGGGTATTTAATGATTTCATGTTGAATACCATATCCATTTATTGTCCTCCGAGTGCGAAGCTCGAATGAAAATATCGGTATATTCTATCACTTTCTCAGGTCCATAAATTCACCCCAACAAAAATGCATAATTTTATGAAATATAGCCGTTGTATACAAATTGTGAAATCGTAAGAGATGACCTATTTTGGACACATACAGTACCAAATTGATCAGCCTCCCCCTATCCGACACCCGAGACCTTTATGCTTCCCTACTTCTTACCTATACTCATTCTATACGCTGATGTCTCCTTAACCAGCATGTTTTTGGCCGAAGTCAAAATAATGTTACCTGCTGGATGTTATAATATTTCAGTGAAATGACGCTTTAAAATTACCTTTAAGTGACACAATCGAACTGTAGTTGTTAGAAGGATTGGAACCCCTAACCAAACCAAACCAAACCCTGATGTTACAACTGTCGTTAATTTTCTTTTATTCTATGTAAACGACTCTAGCTTATACCTGTATAAATCCTCCCCAAATCAGTGATGAACCTATGTCGGACGTCTTGATTTTATCCTTTAAATAAGTCATCTGCGTTGTAGTTAATAGTAAATGTACAATATAATGAATTGTGGTGGAAACCTCAAATTCCATCTGTGGATGACGGGAATACTTTTCTTTCTAACGATTGCTTTGATTTCTCATCAAAATTATAGAAATGGAACGATATTATACTGAAGTAAAAAACACGCAAAACTATTTGATTGAATCTCATATCGATACAGTCCTGCAAATTGCTGATTGAATGTATAACAATCTTAACATATACTTATGTTGGTTTTAGTCATAAAAACAATAAGAAAAATCATTCGAATGCTCTATTTCAGAAAACATCGCCCTTGGTAAAGCCACAAGTCAAAGTTCTAATTATAGTAGCTTGGACAGCTCTAAAGCCGTAGACGGATGTGACACCCAACGTGTAAGCTCCAACTGCTGTACACACACGGCGGAAGGAAAGACCGAGGCCTGGTGGCAGGTAGATCTACAGACACCGTCCGTCATAGAATCCGTGAATATCATATATAGAGGTAAGGCTCTGTGGACGGTTATTTGCTTATATTCTCTCAATCAACAACTCACATAATTAAACAGTACCCTTTTATGAAGCACATTGATTGTATTTACATTAAATAATACAGACTGTTTCCGTTGAACATTGCCGTTCAATAAAACCGACAACGCACACGTACACTAAACATGCAAATTAATCTTGTCAACGTGGGAATCAGGCCATATTCATACGTTTGTAAACAAAATGGCTGACATACATGTAGTTACCGGAGATGGTAGAGGCAGGGGCACAGTGAAAGAAGTTGTTCCGATGGGGTTTGACACGTTTCACGATGCATTAGTTTACCACGTGTTCGGTAAGAGTTGAGACCCCAGACAGTGGTACACAATCAATGGCGATCACATGTAACCGTCCAACTTGATCAGTGTTCCGGGTTCATCTTCTTCTGCCATATAAATGATCAGACTTAAAGGTTTGAGTGCATTTGATCCTGGGAGGTGGCATTAAAAACAATTTTTTTTTGTTATTTTTGAACACTTAACTGATAAAAACAGGAAATACTTTAGGGTTAGTTGAAACAAGCAAGGGCAAACCTGAAAGAGTTTTACTCCAGTGCTAGAGCATTTGGTGGATAATTCCAATTTACAATAGTCATGGGGAAAAAAGAAAATTTATATAGCTTTTTGTTGGTGTGAATTTGATTGATTTTGGGCCCCTCGCGTTCTCCTTCCTCTTGATGTTAAAAAGTTTGATGGGTCGATACCAACATGTCCGTTTAAGATCTTACATGTATATAGCATTATGAGCCTGGCTTTTGTTCTCAGAAATCCTAGAGTCTTGTTTGCTTTGTTAGTGATGGACTGTATGTGTTTATCCGTATTTTGATCTGAAGTAAAGGTAACTCTTAGATATTTGCTAGCATCTGACTTGTCAAGTGTTTGATTGTGAAGAAAGTAGCTATACATGTACTTATTTTTTTTTCCATTTAGAGATGTTGATAATAGAACACTTTTAGCGTTTAAATCTGCCATTTACCCTCCCAGTTTTGAAAAGATTGAGATCATTATCAAGGTTCTGACAGTCCTGTAAATACTTTATTTCTAGAGTAAGCAATCATCAGCAAAGAGCTTGATGTTGCAGGAAACTGATCTGGCAATGCCATCGATGTAGACTAGAAACAGGTGGGTCGACGACAGTCCCCGGGGGTACCCCGGAAAGGACAGTGGCGCTGTCAGAGCTGGTACCATTACGTATGTCTTTCTGTTGTCTATTATTCAAAAAAGAGGAAAACTAAAGTAATATTTCCGAGTTGATGCCGTTGTATTTTGATTTGGAACGTAATATTGCATGTGGAGGAACTCTATCGGAAATTTTCGAGAAATAATGGCAACATCAATTTGTTTTTTTTTATAAATATTTATTGCTAGGTCATCTATTGTCAGAATCAGTTGGGTTTCAGTGGAGAATTTTGGCCGACAGCCATGTTGTAAGTTAGGAAGTATGTCATGGTGTTCGAAGCGAGCCATAACGTTGCTGTGCATACTATGTTCCAATACTTTAAATGTGATGCAGGTGAGGGAGACAGGACGGTGATTTTCAGCAGCTTGTATATCACGTTTTTTGAATACTTGAACAATGTGTGCTACACGCAAGTCGTGTGGTACAGTGTCTGAATCTAAAGATAATCAAAAACGATTTGATATCGCAGGTGATATTTCTGGTGCTAGTTCTTTGAAAATCCTGGCCGGGATATTATCTGGGCCAGTAGCTTTATGTATCTTGATGGTCTGAAGAATCTTACATACGCATGGCTCACTAATGGTGTTATGTGGCATAGGTTGAAATGGAGATGGGTGTAAGTCAGGTATCTTGGATAGGTTTTCACCGGAGAAGACAGACTGAAATTGGTGATTCAGGATAGATGCTTTACTTTTTTAATCAGAATATGCAAGATTGTGTTCAGGATTCCTGATGGTGGAATGCTGATTGTATCCATTTGTTTTTCTTTTTTTATAAAACTCCAGAATCTCTTGGGTTTTTCGGAAAGCTGTGGGCTGATAATGTCACGCATATAACTACTCTTCGGGTCTTCTTTTGCATCTTAGATATTATGTTTTCGTACCTCTCCTAATCTTGTGCCTTGTCGGATTTCTTAGCCTTGTTGTAATATCTCCGTTTTTGCCTGGCTAGCTTATTGAATTTGTTAATAGCCTAATGGTTTGTGAATTTTGACCTGGGTAGGTTTTGAGGTACATGTTTTTTTATTACAGAGTGTACAGTGTATTACATTCTTGAAATGTGACCAGGTTTGGTCTATATTCAAGGTATGATGTTCTAAACATGTCAGATTTTGTTTGACCTCCTCTTTCATAAGGGTGATATTGGCCTTATACCATAAGAATATGGTATGTCTCGGTGACTTGATGAGTGGAGTTGAAATGCCATTGTCAATTAAGACAATGTCATGATCTGACACATCTAGTATTGCCTTACACTAATTGGTCACTGATTGTATGTTGGTAGGAGAGAGATCAACAGTGTTGGTATTTCGAGTGGGAAACTTTACTACTTGATTCAAGCATAAGTCTAGAACAAGAGCAATGAAATGTTCACTTAGGATTTTAGGGTAGTTGTTACTTGTGATGACACTATCAGGCCAGCATATGTCATTCAAGTTAAAATCACATCCTTGCCAAAATATGTGGTTTGGAAATTTGTTGTAGAGGTTGGTGCTTTCCGTCACAGTGTCGCTTATAAACTGTGGATCCGTTTTATTAGGTGATCTATAATATGAGGCTATGCTAATAGGTCTTTGCTTACTAGGATATATTCTATCAGCTGCTAGTTCTACTTTGTCGCTTTTGTAGGCAAGAGTGGCATTCAGATTGGATATGGTAGCAATTCTAAACAGGGCATAATCAGAGAGAAATAATTCATTGTCACTGATTTATGGTTTGAACCAAGTTTCAGTACCTATACAAACATCTGGCTATGCCGGATTCCGCAGCATATTTTCTGGCTCAGTGATAGGCGGAAACATCGGGGTTCACATTCATCAAGGACACTCTCTCAACAAACGCGCCCGTGTTATCGAAAATGACAGTGACTCCTAGTCCAAGTAAACGTTTGAAAAGTGCCGACTTCGATGTATATTGTGATGACATTAACCTTAAGTGCACGCGCCATTGTGTCAAAATATGTGACTTCACTACTATTTTCGTAAACGCTAGGCCTATTAAATGAATTATATTAATGTGATTAGGATAATTGTTAAAACATTGATTGGTGAAAAAGAAACCCTAATTATTGTTTGTTCTCCTGGAACTACTTTTTTTGTGGCGCAGCGAGCTCCAAACATTATGCATGTAATGCGTCCTTCCTTTTGCCAGTCGTCGCTATATAGAGGAAACGTACTGAAAACAATTATGATTATGTAGGAGTGTTTCTCGAATTATATAATAAATATAATCTAACACTCGTGTTCAAGTTATATTGAATTAATTAAAATCGGTTAATAAATTCGATATTACATGAATACTCGTGTCAAATCCTCTATTTAATATGTTGTGACGAAAGCTGCGCCACTACATATTCGTCTGAGTCGTTTTATTTGTCAGTTTAGTCACAGACTACTCCCAAACTAGCGGTGACCTCTTCGTTTTAGCTGCTCCAGTAAGTCATAAGTCAATAGGTCATGTTCTCTCTTTATCTCTCTCTCTCTCTCTCTCTGCATAAACTTTTAGTTCATGCAGAATGTAAAAACTACCAGATTTTTAACGTATATGTTTGTCTACATCGGGCAAGGGCTGTTTTATAGCACTTGTTTTGTTATCGATATATCACGTAAACACCGAGTAGCTTTGAAGACAAATATCTGTATTTTCAAATGATATATTGATGTCGTATATGCAGGTCGTAATTATCTTCCTTGCTATTTTGTTACTGTACTATGACAGGGTGTATGCTACCTTAAGTATCCCCGTACCACTGACAAAAACTGTAACTAAGTGTTGGAAACTCATGTAACAAAACACGAGTGTACCATGTGTTGTTTGCCAAACTGATGTTTGTTTTTGGTAACTTCAGATCCTCGTATCGGTTATAGTGTAGTGCGTTCGCTGGTGTTCTGTCTCGCTCTGTCCCGCTCCCCGTCTCGACCTCCGTCTCGTTCTGTCTATGGAGCCGTATTGAGTTCTTTCAAGCCGGAAGCAGTCTCACCTTCGTTATTTATTAATCTACCTAAGCTATTCTTTTTTCACTTTTTATTCTATATGGTATTGCCATTAAATGTCCGGTCACACAAATGGCGTTATACAACAACCTTAAACTGACATATATCCCTATTTCTAATGTCGTTAATGAAAAACAAACCAGGATGTCTCATGGATATCAGGTTATTTGACTTACATTTATGCATTAGCATAAATATGTCATTTTACCAGTCCGGTTATTTGTCAGTGCGGGTACGGTTTTGTCGTGGTTGGGACATTGTACTGTACTTTCCCACATATATTACTTCCCAGTCCATTATTTTATTGAACTAACCCAGGTTTGTTATATTGTACTACCACGTGTACCAAGATTAGTTTTGTATTCCGATTATTTTACCATCCCGCCCGTTTAAATTCACTGTCCTGACCCGGAAATGTTACTGTCCTGACCCAGATATGTTACTGTAGTGGCCCGGGCCCAAGTTTCAGGAACGTTCCTTATCTAAAAGAAATCTCCTTACTTACATAAAAAAATTAATATTTAGAATTAGTACTTTGCAAACAAGAATTAGTTAGGAATATGGTGATACATATGCAAAAACATTGTATGATACACTTATATGTTTGCTTCATTGACGTCACGGATGGATCGTTTGAATCATGTCATGTTTTGAAAGCAAGGTCACGTATTTCAACCAAAATGAGCTTCTTATTCGTTCTAAATGCAGAGTAACACGGTTTTCTAATAAACTGAATGTTAAATATTACACGGGAAATGACGACAGAATGAGTAATTTTGTCGATACGAACCTTCATATCATTTCACGAAATGAGAAAGGTTAATAATATTTTATATATAATGAACAATGTTTCATGAAATTGCACCCCTCGCAGTTTTAGAAAGGAATATACCTGCTGATACAAACAGCATATTGTAATGTGGGAACCACCTAAATATTTTCGAATTTGCTTTTGTGCCCTCCTTCCGGGACACAAAGCGACCAAAATGAATTTAATGAACCCATTTAAGATTTTGGGACATATACTATTATATTTCGTTTAAACTTATTTATTGCCATAAATTCAGCAAAAGGATTGGGCACTCGTAACATGAACATTTTATTCGGCATTTCCTTACAGTTTGTAAAACAGTAATGTACACCATATGGCTAAATATCACTGTAAATATCAAATTATTATAATTGAATGAATGAAAAGAAGAGAGGTAGCGTTATTAGCATTTAACAATTTGAAACAAATATTTACTTATAGATCTATGTTCACACATATGCTTACACTACCACACACACGCACTCTCGTACCCACTCATACAAGCATAATAGCAGTATACATATATAACAATTATGATGAATCCTTCCCAGGACCGACAGCACTAGTGATACAATGTACATGTATGCTTAGCACTATTCGACACATTCACATTTATATTGTTCATCACATCCAGTGTCATGATGTCGTTCTCCTGTTTCTTTCCTTGTAAATCCTCAAAAATCCGTTTCCACTGTGCCGTCCGCGTCGGGAAGGGCCCATCACATAATTGGACATATATATGTATTAAGAAATTAAATAGTTGCACACAATCTCACCCGCACTCGCACGTATATTGTATACTGACTTGTATATGAGTGAAAAATGTGAGATAGTTTCATGCATGTTTCAAAGGAATGCTACAGACATACATGTATAATAAGTTATATCAATTGGCAAACTACATAAGGTGTCGAGGGGGATTGGATTAGAAGAAGGGTTGGTGAAGAGAATATAATGAGGGGGAGGGAAGGGGGCATCAGAAGAAGGGTTAGAGAAGAGATTATAATGTGGGGGAGGGAAGTGGGCATCAGAAGAGGGTTGGAGAAGAGACTATAATTAGGCAGACGTGACTCAGTTGAACTTGCGAGCACTCGACACAAATTGCTGGACATGCATGAGTATTTCTTCATTTTCCTCACTCAAGTTGTTTTCACTTCAATATATGATATATATATTCTGTATGCTTTCGCAACAGCCTTTTTTGTCTCCATCACCCTAGTTGGCAATACCTTACTTTTGGATTTGTGTTGAACGTTTGCTCAATTGGGGAGGCAATTAGTTCTGCTCCTTGTCACGAACATACCAAAGTCATAACAAAATATACTTGTTTTTTCCCCCGCAACACTTTTAGCAGGTAGGGTAATTGCAAAAACTGGTTAGCCCGTTGTCAGTATAACGTGATTGAGAATACTGTGCTTGGTGCTTTCAGCATGGTATTTTAATGAGGTATCATCGGCATCAGATCCACGCTATCGAATCAAGTTGACAAAATATTGCAAATCCCTATTATGGACTAAGTATTTTACAAAAATGTATGGATTTGAATGTGGGAGGTCGTT
>JAUMHH010040057.1:0-10031 GCA_032359455.1 Chlamys rubida
TACTATTTGCTAGCATTCAGTTTTGAACTATATTTCAGGTTATGACTTCCTTTTATTCTGCTTGACCAGAATATGTTTTACAACATTGATGCATATAAACAATAATTTCGAGTATTAATCCAGTAGTTTGATGAGTATTGATATTTCAAAATGGAATATTTTGCAGTTTTTACTGCTCTACTTGTGCACATTTATGCCCTCCTTGTTCAGGGAAATTCGATCAAATATTTTGTTGCTAAATTGTTTACAGTTGAACTATCTGAAATGCTCATCAAATAGAATTAATCTATTTGATTATACAAACAAAAGTTCAAAACATACTTCAGGAAACTAAATATAATTTGAATACTAAATCAATACTGTAATAATAAAAAAAGTCTATGAAATGACCAAGAACACAAAAAAATACTTCCTATAATATATATTGTAGGACTAAGAATGATACAACAGTTTTACGATGACAATTATAGACAGCACCATTTCACCTTTATTTACCAATCAGTGTCGTATTTATATATTGGTATGTATACCCATGTAGCACACATTGTTTAGCCATAGTAACCAGACCCTGTCTCACCATGATAACCAGAAACTATCTAGCCATGGTAACTGGAAACTGTCTCACCATGGTAGGTCGAAACTTTCGCAACATAGTAACCAGACACTGTTTAGCTATGGTAACCATGGTAAAGTGACTACATAGTGATTGGAAACAATGCATTACTATTATAAAAACAATTTAATTGACTTTAAATCTAGACATCAACAAAACTTTGTTAATGTTTACTTCAAGTGACTAGATATAGTTTGGATACAATAGTATAATATTCAGTTACAGATATACATGTATATTATATCTTTGAACATATTATGTATTGAAACTTCTCAGCACAAAGGTTCAATGTCAAGCCACATATCTAGCTTTGTAGTTTGCTTTTGTGGTAGTTGTACGTGCCTCCAATAACTGCCTTTAAAAGGGGCGTTTATAAGTAAGATGTTGCATTTGATTTCAATTGGAAAGATATGTTCGTTGAACGATGTCAACAAATTTCACCTCAAATTCTGATCCCCTTACCTGGTATAATTTACTGGTCTGTGGTTTGAAAATTGAAACCTTGCGCTGAGATGTTTTGTTGTCAAATAGTACTGTCACGCGAATAGAATGGTAAGCACAACTTGCATTGAATTTAAAATGAAATTTCAACTACAGAACTTAGCCTACAATGAATTTCACAAACCTCGGTCCCACGTTTTTGTCAACACATGTTTCATGGCACTAGAATTTTGTACGGTAGTGAATGAACTCGGTACAAATGTACTGCAAATCCAGATAAGATTTATTATTGCATAGATATTTTTTTTTTTATTCTTTATGTTTATAAAGAAAAGCCGGCTATGCTAGCCATTTAGGCTACCAGTTTAAAGTAATAACACATTTTATAAATTATATTTTCCAGAAACTTGAGCGTGCAGCTTCAGGTCACGCTCATAAGTTATGTATTACATAAAAACGTTATCGTAAGCAATTAGGAATATAATTGCAATACACTTTAGCCTCCTTACTGCTGTTATACGATTTTACCATGGACATAAATTACTTTAATTAATCTAAGTCCGTAATATGACACACGGATATACCTTTAAACGGCACAGGCCATGGTAGCGTACGTCAGGGTCAGATGTTTCTTTGGTCTGTTTAATGTTAATTAAATCGAAGATATAATGTTTTTTAAAACATTTAACTGATCTGTTAATGGTAGCGCATGATCATATTGTGTATTTCCACTTTAATAACGAAAGTTGCAACTTCAACTGAGGTTAGCGTCCATATACCCCATGCAATAATTACATATTTAACACTGTCGAATGACCATGTTTAATCATTGGTAAAACTACATTACCGTACATCAGAGACATATATCATGCCAACGAAGGTTGGCATTTTGCTGAACTGATACAGCCTATGCATACCTGTTTACGCTTCACCACACCTTGACCATCACTTGACCATCACTTGACCTTTTCACGGACGTTATCAAGATTAGCGCATGTGCATAGTAACTATTTTTTAACTCGCCAATGTATTACCTGCGTGGGGCTCAGGTTACACGCAATGGAGGAATTTTTAATGGAACACGGTGTTTGCTAGACGAATTAAGCTCAATTGTTTCTTTGATTTGTAAACATATATTGACAAAAAAATAAGAAGATAAAAGAAAGTTTGAGACATTCCCTGTTTTTTTTTAATATTTCATAATGATGGTCTAGTCTACAGCATGTATACTGTCATGATGACATGTAATATTTGATGACCATAATCCAGTTCATTTCACATATATACGTCTGACGAGGGCAGGTGTACATAAGCATAACATTCTATTGTTATTGGCCTCATACCAATCACAATTTGATTACTAAGTACATATGTATACCTATACAGGTATATACTTACAAGGATGCTATGAAATGAGCAAGGTAGATCCTTTTAGCATACAACCTGTAAAATAACAGTTTCTGAACTTATTCAATGTTGATGTAATCAGAATTCGATGGACAGCGAAGGGTAGAGTGAATTAGAAGATGCTTTAACAAGGGTTTCGCTAGTAGAGTATCATTCCAATTTTGTTTCTTTGTTTTTTTAGTAGACGACGGTTTTCTTGATAGACTAGCCGGATACAAGATATACCTGTCAAACACGACACTATCTGGAGAACAGAAGACGCGTGTTACCAGGACACCACTCCTGACTTAGCTTCCATGTCTTCGGTACAAACAGTTGAATGTCCAGGTGTCGCTCGGTATCTGACCATCTATATCGACCGACGGGTGAAATCATACACCTGGTACTCGGATGATGCATATTTAGAACTTTGTGAAGTGGAAGTGTATGGTAAGCGTATATATGTTCATATTATTTAAACGATTTTCACATGAGATGTGCTACAGCTATAAGTGGAAGTGTATGGTAAGCTTATATATGTTCATATTAATTAAACGATTTTCACATGAGATGTGCTACAACTATGTCGTACCTCAATAGCTCCTTCAACTTTGCAAATAAATAACCTCGATACATCTCAACATACACATGTAGGGATATCATTGGTGCTTTAACTACATAGATGCTATTAAAGATTGCTGCAACGTTCTCCGACCCTGTAATTCAGCAAGTATACAACTGTAAAAAAAAATCTACATTTTCTAAATGTTATGTTAAGTATTAATCTTAAAATTATTGATAAAAATAATACCGATTTCAATGGGTTAGTGATCGCCATTTCTGTTTGAATTATTATATATTGCTGTTGTTTATAAACCACGCGTGGCAAACGTTTTCTACAGCTACACTTAAGGATCTGCACTATGAGGTAGTAAACATATAATATTTTTGCGTGTAAGTTGTTTACCTCGAGTGTTCTGAAATGACCTGTTGTTTCCTCTTATCCAGCATCTCGCATTTAGATTATCTTTTATATATTGTGTGTCGTGTATTTGTTTTTACATTTTGTTTTTACATATTATATAAACTTAGCAAAATCCTTCATTTTATCATATCAATCTATATCAACATTGATTAATTTCTTGCTGTGATTTCAATTTGAACATAGATATATCTTTGATGATAATTATTCCTTGTAAAATATATGTACCGCATTTAAATTAAACACTTAAAATATACCAGAGCGACGAACTACTCCAATTTGCCAAATCACGAGAAATGCATCTGGCTAGTTATCATTAATTGGAAATTGCAAAGATGTTCCATAATAATACAAAACGACAGGTGTTCGTGTAGTAAATGTAACATTTAGGTTGCCAGATATACAAGCTTTGCCTCTACGTTTGAATAGGGCCCATCTGATTAATAATCCCTGTTTTTATGATGACACGTATTGCCTTCCATTTTTGTTCTCTTCTCCTCTCTATATCATCTTTCATATTTTACCTATACTCTACATTTTCACTTTCTAGCTCCAACTAAGTCCAGTAAAACACTTACCATATTCCACATAATAAGCGCGCCTATCTTCTTCTCAGAATGAATTGGAACTACAATGTATATAGATCCGGTTGCCAGACATGAAAAGCAAAACAATGATTTATAGAACTGACACCTAAAGAACAGAGATTTAAGGTCGATGATCATGACTGTGTTTCCCATGAGTCGTGATGAAGATGAACGAACAGATATTTACAAAGTTCCAGCCACACTGAAATGTTTAAAATGTCTTTTGGTGATAACACACTTGTTTATGCTGCATACGTTTTTCTATTACTCCATTTATATTATCCTAATAAACGCCCCCTTCCCCCTTTAAGCCACTTGAGCGTACATGTCGCTAATTGCAGAACAAACAAATATTTACAAAGTTACAGCTTCACTGGAATGTTTATAATGTCTTTTGGTGATAAGACACTTGTTTATTCTGCATATTGTTTTTCTATTACTCACTTTATATTATCCTAATGAACACCCCCTTCCCCCTTTAAGCCATTTGAGCGTACATGTCGCTAATTGCAGCGATTAAGGCAATATGGTTTAGTGCACAGTTTACAAGGTTCAGTAATCCAGAAGACATAATCCTACAGTCTTCTTTATTTCAAAGATCAATCCGCCAACCGTTTAAATTTTGTAGCGTGTAACAGATTAATACGGCTCATTATTAGACAATCGAATTGATTATACTGAACTGTTACTTAAGCTTCACATAATTTATATCGCAACAATTGGCTTGAGTTCCTGTTAGGTTTTGGTACCTCATCCTCAAGATGGTGTGCAGAGATCGTAAGGGAGCGTGATCCCTTGGATTTCGAAGATATTGGTCCATGGGGTCAACCGTTGCACAGTTTTCCCCCTTATACAGAATGATATGAATCAGCCATTCAGCTCCTTTGCTTTTGATTATTCCATCATTTAGTATATATTGATAACGGTGGTGTACATAGTAAAATAATTACTTACATACATGCGAACTAACGTGTCATACATGCTGATTAATGTGTCACACATATTGAATGATTATCGGTTAATAAATAGCAAATATTATTTCATAACTATTAAGTATGACGACATATGTACTAACCACTATGTCAGGCATACTATCTATTTAAAGCAAAATGTTCTTGCCAAAAATTGCGCAAACATATCGTTGAGAAAAAACCACACACTCACAACCCATACGTAGTTGAAAAAAGCATGAAAATGTCGTTGGCCTGATTACATTTTGTATTGAGAGTGGTCGTTCCTGATTGCTACCGGTCGAAGCAGATTCAGCAATGTCTCACAATACATAGCATTTGTACAATATAGTTGAGTCAATGTAAATGTGACTCGGTAAAGTTAAAACAGCACAACATATCACTCCCTTCTTCATACACAAAAACAGAATCGGAAAAGCATACACAAAATAACCACACCATGAACGAAGAGAAAACACAATATACAGTTGTATACACAACAAAGGCGAAACGAGATGATTCGGAAAGGTTACATTGTTTTTGCAAATAGGTCACCAACAGCCTAGGTAATTACACACGTTTAGACAGTGAAGAATTGGTGAAGGTGATAACTAAGATTGATGTCAATTATTGCGCTAAATACAAGAGAAATCGAAAACATCAAAGGTGTTTAATGTCAAAATATGTGCCCGAAAAGAAAGTATTGCGTTTGGATTGTAGTACAATAGTATACATGTCACAAAAATGCATTGGTCCAGAAAACTATTTGACAATTTTGGCGAAATACATCCAACAAATTCTAACTGCATGAATCGGTGCAGATATTTCTTTCTAACGCGTATTAGCTTTCATATACGTAAGTATACACACATGCACGTATTTGTTTGTTGTGGATGGTCAGGACTTAGGGGCAATGGGTTCAACCTAATATGGTATGGTATGTTCTCGTAAGAGTTTGAAGTTGTATACACAAGAATTGCAGCAAAGTTAGACACTGTCAATACTTGAACTTTTCTCTACCTTCATATTGCAGTTGCCTTCCGTCTTATGGCATAGGATGATATGTTCAGTTAAATCAAAACGTATATACATGCAGGTTGTATATTTCAGGTTGTCCCTTGTGGCAATACGGTGTTGGAAACTGTGCATCACATTGTAGCACAACATGTGTTGACGATCTGTGTCATCCCACAACTGGGAAGTGTACTGGTAAGTTTAATTATGAAGTTTATCGCACGAAAAAACCATAGAGGGATAAAAGTAGTTCAACAAGAAATTCAGTTCTTAAAAACGATCTGTTTGTTCCATGATTCTACAAAAACATTTACATATATCTTATTGAGACGAATAATTATATTGATTTACTCTCTTTTTCAGATTGCAGTGATGGATTCTTTAAGTCTAGTTCTAGTTGTACCCCTTGTCCTCAAAATTGTGTTGACAAGTTATGCAATAAGGAGACAGGAGTATGCTCAAGTAAGTAAAAAATAATTTACGCTGCATCAGATAAACTTGTGACTCTGTATGTAATATCGTTATGTCGCCGTCATAGTCTATCTTTCGACCCTAAAAGATGGTTGAATTGGTTTGAATAGTTGAAAACAAAAAATGACGTAAAGTAAGGTAAGCGTCTTTTGCTTAATGAATGACACACGCCATTCAAATCTGGGACAGATCAAAGTAATGTCAAGTTCTCCCTTCAAGACCTCGAGGAGTTATCAAAGAAGCAAAGCACACTAACCGTCATAATAAAAAAATATCGATCTTCATATCACACACAGAAATAGCATATTTCCCAATGTCATGGACTTCATCAATCAATCTGCATCTTCGGAAACCCTGGGTTGTAAGTGTGACTGTCAGCAGTCAACATCTACCACCGAAGTCATGATAGTTGGAGCAAACTATAGAATACAAAATCAATTGCGATATGTATATACTGTAAGTCGAGGATGCATGGATGTTGCTTTTAAAAAAATTGGGAGGTTAAAATCGTCCTGCTTAGGTACAGCTAAGAAATAAGCAACCACCATCAGTCATTGTTAAAGTAACGATCGACGAAACCTGCAGAGGTAATAAGACTTTATTGCTTGTTGCTATTTAAAGACAGTGCTCATCGATATATCTGTACGTGAATTGGAAGGACTTTGGTAGGTTTTTGAGTACTCAACAATACATTTAGCCTCATATGAAATTAGGTAGATTGAAATGTTGTTATAACAAAGATTGATTATCTCTATGCTAAACTGTTGTTAACGAAGAATATTCATTCGCTGTCATTATTTCCTTTCGTCACCAATATCAAACCACATAAAATATGTCTTAACATTTTCTTCAGGTGGTTGGTAAGTATGGATTATGAGAATTTCTTTTTACACAAGTGTTAACAAAGCGTAGCTGAATTGAGTAATTTCGGTACATAAATAACAACTATTGTACATACGTTTCCAGCGTAGCCGAAATCGACATCGATTTTATGGACAACTCGTACACCTTTGTGTGCATACGCTTCAACATTATTTGTCTGATGAAGGTGACAGTGCACATATCGTACTAGTCATCGAAACGTCCCATAGAAAACTTTATTGGTTGTGTAAAAAGAACTTCTCATAACACATAAAATATGCTTGTGTAAGTAATTTCAGTTTTAAATGCGTTGCAATTATCGGCTGAAATTACTGCAGAGTTTAAAATTCTATTCAAATCAATGAGTAAGTGATTATTTGAACCATGGAAAAAAATTAACTAAAGTCTATTTTAAATTTACATTTTATTATAGATTTCAAAGATGGTCATTTAAATCATCTTTGGGCATATATACATGTCCTATGAGAGTACATCGTGCTTGAAATACATGTATGACTTCAAAATACATATAATGTGTGACTTTCACAGGTTAAGCAATTGCGTAGAGGTAGGCGGCACACACGACTTTGGTTACAATTGTTGTGATTAAATACAATTTGTAATTGGAAAAAAAACTACTCTATGTTTTGCTCCTTTATAGAAGACTGTGATGATGGTTTCTTTGGTCCATCCTGTGATCCCTGTTCTACTGGTTGTACCGATCCTGTATGTAACAGAACTTCCGGATATTGTGGTAAGTGTGATATTCTCTACGCAGTGTTTATATAAAACAAGCAAGAAAAGAATGTTTATATACATGACTAACTTTTCGATGACATAAACCTAGCAGTGTATACACTTTCCCCGTCATGGTTATAATATGAAGGTCCAAAGGTCTCACGTTTGACACAAAAAGTTAATTAAAATGTTTACTGTTGAAGCAAAAATAAAAAAATATAAACGTAGGCATTACATTTTCGAAAGTTACCGTTTCACATACCCATTAAAATTCCTTAAAATAAGAACTTGCATTCGCGCCGCCCTTAAAATGTGTGAAAATAAGAATTTGATTTCGTGCCGAGCTACAGTTCATATAAAAAACGAAACACGCATGCATATAATCTAAGTCGTTGTTGTCACGAACAATTATAATTATAAAGAAAAATCACTGAACAAAAGGTGTTTAGAGAAAAAAATCAATTAAATAATATCTTATGTTTGATTAAGACACATTAACTAATTTTCGTTTGTTTTGTTTTCTAATGCATTTCCCAAAGGCCGATAAATATGTTGTACTTTTGAAGATTGTAAAGAAGGTTACCATGGAAATGGCTGCAGTCAGCTGTGTTCAACCAAGTGTACAGGAAACGCATGTGTTAAAGAAACTGGCTTCTGCGCAGGTATTCAAAGAAATACATGATCAGAGTGACTTTTCACTCTTTTCTTATAATGTTAAATTGTAACGACTTGATATATAATATTTATGATAATGTTAATCCATGTGTTTGAGGGATGTTTGTTTTCACTTTTTCTACAACTCTCTTATTACTAATTGATAAAAAAACTTGCCTCAATTTATGTTTTAGAACTTACATTTAATATATTTGATGACACTCATAGGCTGTGATCAAGGATTTCGTGGCGATGCATGCCGTGATCGGTGTCCCGTCAACTGCAAGGCAAACACATGTTTTCAGTACAGTGGATCGTGTACAGGTATTTAACAAACATTTAAGTATATTTTATTATTTTTATTAGCGACCGTAATGTTGCTATCATGCCACATTGTACATTTAATCAACAAAAGTACCATTATCAATGCGCAAGACATACCACTTATATGTTTTGCTATATCACAAACAAACGACTATTTCTAAGTTTCTCAGTACTCGTGCATTAACACATAAGCTTTGTTGTTATGTTTTGTCTGCATATCTGTATTGATAATCTATTCCGGTACTAGTAATACTGTATAGTAACTTACTAGATTGTTGTTTTCTACCAATGTTTATTATTAGAATGCGAACCTGGATTCTATGGTACCATGTGTGACAAGACCTGTGTATCCAGAAGCTGTAAGGTCAATATATGTAACCAGACTGATGGCCAATGCACTGGTATGTACATTGTAACTGCGTAATGATTGTACATGGTCAATCTATTGTTTGTAACGATACTTTGCTCAGGGTCCATCCTTTGTTTGTAACGATAACTTGCTCAGGGCCCATCTATTGTTTGAAACGATAATTTGCTCAGGGTCCATCCATTGTTGGAAAAGATAATTTGCTCAGGGGCCATCCTTTGTTATAACGATAATTTGCTCAGGGCCACCTATTGTTGAAACGATAATTTGCTCAGTGGCCATCCATTGTTATAACGATAATTTGCTCAGGGTCCCTACATTGTTTGAAACGATAATTTGCTCAGGGGCCATCCGTTGTTAAAACGATAATTTGATCAGGGACCATCCATTGTTATAACGATAATTTCCTCATGGCCATCCATTGTTATAACGATAATTTGCTCAAGGCCCATCCTTTGTTATAACGATAATTTGATCAGGGTCCATACATTGTTTGAAACGATAATTTGTTCAGTGACCATCCATTGTTATAACGATAATTTTCTCAGGGCCATCGATTTTTATAACGATACTTTACTCAGGGGCCATCCATTGTTATAACGATAATTTGCTCAGGGACCATCCATTGTTATAACGATAATTT
>JAUMHH010040068.1:0-10031 GCA_032359455.1 Chlamys rubida
ATACAGTACAGGAGTTAGGTACTCTGTTATACAGTACAGGAGTTCGGTAGTCTGTTATACAGTACAGGAGTTAGGTACTCTGTTATACAGTACAGGAGTTCGGTAGTCTGTTATACAGTACAGGAGTTAGGTACTCTGTTATACAGTACAGGAGTTCGGTAGTCTGTTATACAGTACAGGAGTTAGGTACTCTGTTATACAGTACAGGAGTTCGGTAGTCTGTTATACAGTACAGGAGTTAGGTAGACTGTTATACAGTACAGGAGTTCGGTATTCTGTTATACAGTACATGAGTTCGGTAGTCTGATTAACCCAAAAAGGTGTAATTTTGTCAGTATCCGGCACAATGTCCGGTCATGAATCACTTTGTCCGGTTAATTCGAGATGAGTCCTCACTATAACTTAGTCTACACGTTAAGGCAGGCCACTCGGATTTTTCTATTCAACACCAGTTTATACCTGTTCACAATATAACTTGCGCTGACACAACACAGATGGTCCTATGATTACAAATGGTTCCTAGGTATTAATCCCATTCCGAAGCCCCGGCACAAGCCGTAAACTTTCTCCCAATAATTTTTACCATCACTGATATTTCTATCCGATGGTTTATTGGGAAAAAATGATATTCTTACGTCATATTTCGGCATGTCGGTAATAATACTTATTCCATCAAGTGAAAGCAAATGTTTACAAAAATACTCGATTCTCCTTTTTTATTGTATGCAATTTAAGCACTAACGAGAAATACACGTGCACAGAATGAGAACAACGTTCTTTATAAGTGTGTATTGTATAATCTTAAACTAGCTACCATGGTTCCAATTATATATACCGAAAGAAAAGATGTATGTATATAATGAAAAACTGCCTGAGCCGTGGAAAGCTCTAGGCCGCCAGTGGACCAGCAAGCGTGTACTTATACGCTTCGTGAATAGGTCCCGCCAAAACTCCGAGCGGAAGCTGTTTATATACCTCTGTCGTCTGCTCGAGTGAATTTCAAAGGCAACTTTGTGAGATTTGTATGACTGGGATTTATTTAGTTTGAACAGTGAAGTTTTATGAGGTATTAACGGCGTATTTGTTTAACTTCACGCGTTGTTGTCTCTGTCTTCCAGGCGGCGTAGCTATTGTTAAGTCTGTTCGCTTTATTTTGTCTGTTTTTATTGTCGTACTAAAACACAAAACATTGAGCGTAACATTGACGCCGTAAGTCATGTGAATGAATTGGGCAAAGGGGAATCTGTAACTTTCATACACTATAAACACAGCTGGGTCTGCTTAGGCCTTACACAACTCAAAGTCCAGGACGGAATCACTGGCGCTGTCTGTCCATACGTCCCTGGAGAGGACATAACGGCATGAAACAGACGGAAGACAGACCTATATGAATGGAAACAACGGAAGTGTCTGTTCGTCCACATTTTTCCATAATTTGGGATAGACGAACGCGTTTAAAACCATCTGAAAACTGAACTGATTAGGGTATATATGTAGGCAGGACAAGAATGCTTGGACATAGCTAATTGCATTCCCGGGATTCCATTCTTAGAGACGGGAATGCAATTTATATAATCATTATCTTATAAACAACGGGAGATTCTTAACCTTAGAGGATACCGGAACCTTTCTCAGTGTGTATAAGTTTCATGTCTGCCTTTAAAAAGGAAAGTCATGTGGAATATTTGCAGTAAAGACAAATATTTCCCAACGTTGTGAACCTCCATCTGATGACGATTACTGGGATAGGTACAGCTATAATAACAACAAAACACGAAATCCAAACACTCTGAAATCCAAACTAGGATCCACAACGCTCTATGGAAAGTGTCCGTTATAACAGAGGACATTTCGTAATGGATTCGGAACACGTCAGATTTGTAGGAAAATAACCGGTTTTATCCTCAATGACGTTCGGGGTTCATTCGTGTCTATACCTACTACTGGTAAGTAAATAAATGTCGTTTACATATTTGTTTATTTATCTATTGTGATTAACATGTCCTGTTTTTAAACAGAGTAAAATATATTGGATAACTAAATAAAATATGTGTATTTAGTATTCGTAATTCGTATAACAAATCTAATTTTGTCGTGACCTTTTATCGAACGGGGGGTTGCTTTGATCAACACAAGATTTGAATGCAAGTAACTCGGTGACGCTTACGTAGGGTGTTAAATTATACCTTACCAGGTGTGTTGATAATGCAAGAAGCTTGCACCATAAAGCTTGCATTATTTATAAAGACATCTGCTACCTGTGAAGGTATGTGAGGAATGTCGCGTGCTGCGCTCCAGGTATACACTTGATACCAGTAGAATGTGCAGTGCATAATTTACCTACAACAATGGAGGCATTTACATATATAACTAAGGAAGATGATACGATATTATGAAATAAGACGCATCGTCCTCGGGGACAACCTTTTGTGCATTTACAATGTCACATGTTAAGAACCATTGCCACGTGTGTGTATATATGTAGTGTCGGGCATGTTAAGAACCATTGACACGTGTGTGTATTAGTGTCGGGCAAATTAAGACCCATCAGAGATTTGTACAATACTGTCACACGTTAAGAACCATTGACACGTGTGTGTATATATGTATTGTCGGTCATGCTAAGAACCACCAGAGATTTGTACAATACTGTCACATGTTAAGAACCATTGACACGTGTGTGTATATATGTAGTGTCGGGCGTGCTAAGAACCACCAGAGATTTGTACAATACATATCACCAATGACAGGGCTTGTACTTGTATAATCCTCATTATGTAGTGCGGTTAGAGGATTGGCCAGATTTACTAAGTCTTGATTCAAATTTCGTTCCTTGGTAAAAGAAACATCACCAAATTAACGAATTCAACAACCAAGTCACGTATATAATACGTTACGGAAGAAGCATAAATGTGATTAAACATAAAATAGTTTCAGCGCAAATCTTTAAACAATCGTTCCGAGTCTGGATGCCCCCACCATATAACATTTTAACCTCTATAGGACACTATTACTTAGTCATCGTGCAAAATCACTGAAATAAAAATGTTTAATTTTCATTTTGTCAAAACTTCGTTATATTGCCTGAATTAACGAATTGCTGCAGGAATTGTTGAAGAGTTTTTTGGACAAATGTAGACTATTTATTTGTACCCTATATTACATCGGATGTATAAAATGGTTGTTTGTTTGTTTATTTGTTTGTATATGAAGATGGTGTCCGTCGTCTGTGTATAACCGTCATTTAACACGTGTTCATCTACCGGTGCATGATGGGTATACTTTTGACGCCATATTCAATTTCTCAAGTTTAATTACTTTTAAGCAAATTATACATCAACCTATGTAGTCCAATAAATTTAAATACAACATGTATAGGATCATTTATAAATAAGCAGGTTGTCAAATTAACTCATACACCCCTGAAATTTCATAATGAACTATTCCAGCCTTTGAATTGGAAGAGTTCAAACGTGACTTCGGGGATGAATGAGTTAAACGAGGGGCAATGTATCGAATGTTTGAGGTATAACGTCGTATTGTCTGTTGGGTTTCCCAGCAGATATATAATGCTATACAGGTATACACGCAAGGTCGTCAATGTTTTATAAGAGGGGAGGGGTATTCTTCTTGAATTCAGGAATGTGGCTTGCATGGATTACCTAAATTATCCCGAATTTGAAACCGCAGACTTTTGTGTTGTGTCTATATAAATCTAGGCCAGCCCATTGAATTCCCGTGGGACGTTAAACATTATACATTTATCATATTGAATATAAACCATGAAAAGAATTATATGGGATTAGTTGGAATATATTTATCTAATTCATAACTCAGAATGATGTTTTTAAATATGTTTTGACACGAAATAGCCGAACCGTGTCAATGTCATGCTGTTTTTCTGTATCACCGTCACATATCTGTATAAATATATTAAATAAGTTTGCATTCTAACGAGACGGCCATCCACAAAGAATTAACTCTTTGAATTCGGGTGTACCTTGGTCTGTATATTATACTGGGTAAAGCAGACATTTTCTCGGTTGGTTTGTGGCGTATTAACCCCAGTTTACTAACCGTTTGTGGTTGATTTGCCAGTATGTTTACACGTTATTAACTACCGTTTCTGGTTGATTAGGTGATGTACTAATCCCATATTACCTACTGCTGAGAGCATCGTGGCGGTTATAAGGGGGTAGCATAGAAAAATTAGTACAGATATTAGAATTACTATAGACGGTTGCTTTTGCTGACGACAAATTCCAAATACGTTGTCGGGACGCAAACCACGTGAAGAATGTTTTAAACTTAACGTAAAAGCCGATATAAGTAGGCTCGAATTTCGGGACTCCGACCTCCGAAAATACAGGTTAGTCTCTATACCAGTGAACTACCTGAAAACGGATTTCACCTCTGCGATTCAAATGGTGATTTCGAGAATTAGGATTTCATTATCCAGAACCCTTTATGCGTTGGAAACATCGTATCAATTAGGTCCGGTCGTAAGAACCATTAGCCCTTCACGTAGAAAGATTTGGTTCAATTATCAATATGATCGTAAAATATTAGAAATTTAATTTAATTTTGTCCCCAGGGAGCAATTTGGGGCTGAAGCCCCGTTACCAGTATGTAGGTCCGGGGGATTGTGTGTCTGAATGCAGGCAAACGACACCCATAGAGAAACAGGTCTAGGTTATGGACGTTACTCTAGAAGTGACTTTCACAGTCAGGAAAACAATATACATAAAGTAACAACGTTAGTTAAGGGTGTATGCTGCATTTCTGTTACAGGCAACTCCGGTCGAAAAGAGTTTCGCATTTTTGAAGAAAAAAAAAGTATCTTTAATTAATGAAGACACCTGTATTCAATTCATGGTACATTGACAAGTACGAACGAATAACGCGCGTTGGGTACCCCTCCGATGATTTTAAACGGATAACTAGAACATGGTATACCGGAGACATCAAAGGGAGATAACTCTAACACAAATTACGGGTATGATATATATGAATCAATATCATGAATATAATGATTAATTTTAGTCAATAGGTCCTTTTGATTAAAAACTTACTGTCATTATTTTCTATATCTTCCCGAACAGCAAGGATACGAAGAGTTGTCAGCACGTAGGAACCATCAGTGATAAAACATTTTGCCTCGGTGTATAAAAAATGGGGAAAGAGAATCTCGTTCCTTAAAAGGGATATGTCTTAATTTCTGAATGACTCGACAACGTGAAATAAATTGATTTAAAGCATTACTTTCATATCTGCGGATACAAAAACTGATCGTTTTAGCTGTCTCTCGAAAATAGATTCTAAGTGGACTTTTAACTCCGTGCGATAACGAAGCGAGCACTATATTATAACTGTCGATGACAATATCCAGATTCCAGCGCCATGTGATTGACGGCGTTTCTCGTTATATCACGTTGCTGTGTCTATAAGAAACGAAAGTGTTGGTAACGAGACTTGCTGTGCGGTTGCGCACTGGGTTCGATTGGGTTAACTGTGCTGTCTCAAACAGTTTTTTTGTACATTTGAAGGCAGACGCAAAAGTAGAGTGGAATATATGAAAGACGGTTGTGTTTGTACCTACTGCACCGATATAATGTTTAATGCCAAATTAATGTCCTATTATAAATATTTTTAATCATTTTGACAGATTAATATGTATAACTTATTTTATTCAATCTGGAAATTTGCCACAAACAAATTTTAAATATAGGAACATGTACATTAGGCAATCGTTTTGTTATCGTTCTAGCTGTAGCTTTCCTACCGGGCCTCGAAACAAGAATGGGGCAAGAATTAGACCAATCAAAAACGCTTCAATTAATTCCTTAATTTGTTATGACAATCCCGGTTGGCCACGAGGTCTGTGACGTTTATGATTGTTTGAACCCGCGTGTTTTGGTAGGTGCGGGTTGACTTCCGGTGTCAGGTACAACCTGTGTTGGTCTTCATACCAGGGTTTTAAAATGGTCTATCTCGGGAGGAAAAACCTTAGTAAATTCACCGCTTGTCCGAGCGTCGTCAATTGGAACTGAAATAAACAGTCGAAGGAGAGCTCCCTAGAGAACGCCTCGCAATTGTTTTAATATAATTCCTTTTGATAGAGTCATAGTCGACATTTTTAATAAAAAAAAAAAATCAATATTCAAAATATAATTTCATTCAAAAAATGTACCGAAAAAGACATCATTCTATTAAAGGTTAATAGTCTACATTTATTTCCCAAAATAGTTTTTTCTCTCATTTTAAAATGCACACATGTTATTTGCTTTTTTTAATAACATAATAATGACACTGTAACCTTTATGCTGTTATTTTAATCACAGGATGTCCGCTACTCGTGTCAAAAGGTGATACTAGTTGGTTATATTGAGCTACTAGCAACATTTCACATACATGTGTAGATTTTAGTGTGGCCCAATGCATTTGATAAGCATTGATGCGAAGCGATTAAATAATCTAGACTCAATTTTTTAACATTTCGATACGATGCGGTTCAAATGCATCCGCGCACTTTTTTTTTATGAAAAACACCTTTAAAAGTTGAACGATTCATACATATCTGATATTCGTATAACTTAACTGAATCAAAAAGACCATTACATATCTTATTCTGCAAAAGCAATACAGTCGCATGGATACGGGAATTTGCTGAAAAGGGCTGTCATTTTACAACGAGGCTACTGTCTGACCTTTATTTACTTAAAAAAGGCTCGTTTTTAATTTTAACAAAAAATCAAATATAAAATGAAACAAGCGAGTTTAATTACCACACTACAGGGCGACCAAACAGGAAGTGACGTCATATGCAATACTTATAAAAATTGCACAAGTTTGATGAAATGTAAAACGTGAAATGAAAAACATTTGAGGGTTTATTTTTTATTTTTCAATACACGGAAAATGACTTTCTGTCTGAGGTATCGTGGCCGGTATTTTGCCATTTGGTAGTGCTATAATTTGAATTTTTGGCAAGTAGGCTGCCAACATGTTTATTAACGGTTTATTTTCGCACTTGCTATTTCTCCGCCATCAGTTTTAGATTAAGGATTAAGACTGAAAATTGGAGAGCGATATTTTATTTCCGTCATACATGAACCAGTTTCTGGAACACAGGGATTTTACCACTAGGACCTTTGCATATCTCTTTAAAAGAAACTGATAAATACGCTCCTTGAAGAGATTTTATTAACTGTCTAAACTAAGGCTGCGTCAGCCGAATACTACACAGTCCAGAACCTCCTCCGAGGGTGGGGATATCTCTTTCCTACTCTCAAAAAATGGGAAATGACCCTTTATCTATCAGATTCACCTCGAGTCGAATTGAATAAAGACAATGGCACACATGAGCGCTTTGTTAACCGATGGCTATTTTTGTTATTGAAGTTTATGCCTTTAAACTTTATCAGACTATTTAGAATTGTTTATATGCGGAAATGCATTTTTCTAAAAGAATGAGAAAGAAACAAAAGGAAACCTAGAACTTGAGCAAGGCTGTTCTGGTTCACAAAATAAATAATATAATGGAAATGTGCAAATTATTAAAACACGATGTTTATTCATCGTTATTAGTAGATAAACTGTACCGCGAACTTTAATCTGCACCTAAGTTTATTGTGGGATACAATAGCGAAACTGAGTTTCGAGAAAATGAAACGGTAACAAAAAGACATGTAGTCGCACTACTTCCGAGATTGTAAACAAAAGCCGATCCCCATCACATATGATACATCTTCATCCGGGTTCTCCTTAACCCTCTCTCACTGCCAAGTGTACGAGCGGCAGCCAAACACAATTTGTATGCATTTCACGTGACCCGAATCGAACCACGACCTTCAGTATGCGGGGCGGACGCACCGCCAGTTGAGATATCGAGGCGAGTTTTCAGTATAAACGTTCATTTCACAGCATGAATGAAGACTTGGCATGAAAGGAATTTACCACGCACTAAAAAGATTGCTTGTAATGCAAGAATTGCACCGTGAAACGTTTCTAATTGACGCTAACCAGGATCACAAGTTTGAAAATAAACAGAACGCCACTGGAATTACAAATGCAACAGTAGCCATTTATAAATCACTCACTAGTGTGGCTTTGTATACGAGCCGCAAAACCACTTGAGGCCTTGTATAGGTTTTTACAAACGGTTGGGTCGAATTTCACAAAACGATATTTTTTCTTAAATGCAGCAAATTAAAAGCTGTTATTTTGTACTTTCTATTTGATTCTTTGTTTTAATTGATTTAATCGTGAAAAGGAATTTATCGTGGAAACTCGGAATTAAGATAACAGCATTTCCCTCATCCATCACTGCCCACTAACGAATAGAGTTACAGAGCCACAAATTCTTACAGATCATATCGGCCGTCAGCTGTCCAAATATTTTTAAAGGAATGGAAATAAATCTGTGTGTATATACGTATATATCTTAATTTGTGTGTATATACGTATATATCTTAATCTGCGTGTGTTGTGTTATGTTACAAATGCGAGAAATCAGACCGGCAATGAACGTTTACAAACATCTTAATTTGCGTAGCAATATTTTTGGTTCAGTTTACGCTAGTGTTTGGCATTTCCAAAAAACAAAAGATATGGTATGCGTCACGTCCGGTGATGAGAGAACGTTTTCAACAGGCTTGAAGTAAAAAGATATTTTATGTAACCCGAAGATAAAAAAAAGTGGCACTTTAAAAACACAACCGTTTTACATATCTCTATTATCGCCAACTCAAGTAGGAAGATAATAGTATAGAGCAATTTTGAAAGTGTACATTGAGTGTGCTACGTTTTATCGCGGAAGCGTTTACAGAACTACAGCAATGTCTGTGTCTTTTTACCGATCGAAGACGTCATTACTAATAACATGCGTATTTTAGCCGTAATAATGATTGTTCGCAAAAGTATGATGGTGGCTGAATGTAAAATTAGTGCAATCTTACATGTTATAGATAATTTTAGCGCAGAATCTTGATTGGTGTTACTTGGAAAGCGCATGGAAATATTGGTACGGTAAAAGAAGGTATTTGACAGCATATAAAAGGTTCGATGGGTGATTCGTGTGAGACAGAACAGACATGTTACATTTACACGAACTGTCCGAGTTCCGCGGGGTAATTTGTCCGTTGGTCTATTGCGACGAACAGGCAGTTGTAATTTACAGGAACACATTCTAAAATCCAAAAATGTTAGTCCCTTAACTGATACCAGAAAAAGTGCGGAATACTGAAACAAATATGATGTTACATTGTATTTATTCTTTATAATAACGTCGTGGTAGTGAAATGGCCGGACTTCTGAACGATAGTATACAAACGATAATATACAGATGATATGACATTATGTGCTATACATTGTAGTTTCTGATATGTGTGGTATGCGATCTTAAGGTATGAATCATGGTAAATTACGCATGCGTATGTACTTTCCAACACGTGAATTGGGAAGTATCTGAATATTGTAAGACATAACAAAAACTGTAAAATAAACAAAAATATACCAACAAACTGACAATCCAAACCTCTGTATGACAGGAGTGTAGAAAATGTTCTATTCCAATCCGCACTCTGACCTCTCTTCCGGTTCCGTTAAAACGTAAACAGCACGTGCTGATTGTGTAAATATTTAGAAAACACACGAACTACGTATCCTGATATTTTATTGCAGTGGACTTTAAATGTTATTTTAATGTTTACGTATCTATTGTGAGATTATTCCCAGTCCTGCCAGACTAAGCGAAGGGTAGGTAATTTATGTCTGAGTTAAATTGACAAAAAGTGCTCGTTTTTTTCGAATGATTTTTTCGATATACGTATTAAACGTTTTCTGCTATCTAAACAAACAGCAAATGAGTACTCGCCTTACTTCCCGATTCTGTTACACATGTCGTAAAAGTGATAAAACGTCATCAATTTATGTGGTACGTGTGATCAATGTATCTGGCGGTACATGCCATAAATGTATGTGTTTTCTTTATTGTAAAAGATCAGTCTTTTTCTTTGGGGAGGGGTGTGGGG
>JAUMHH010040079.1:0-10031 GCA_032359455.1 Chlamys rubida
ACTTTTTTCTGAATCCTTGCTGTACCAATTGTATGTTATGAATTGTTCTTTTGTGAAATAAATAAAGTTTAAATCAATACTGCTATACTTATAATTATTTACTCGAAGTATGACATGGCTGGCAGTAATCAATACTTTATATACAGAGCAACATACCCAGATGGAAACTTCAAAGACAGAAGAGGTTGGTACGTACTAATCATGGACAGGAACGTTAGGAGTTTAGGACATATATTCACATGTGTCATGGGATTGATATCATTTTCTATAACGAGAGTATACTAGGAGTGACAACACTGTCATTGTCTATAACGAGAGTATACTAGGAGTGACATCACTGTCATTGTCTATAACGAGAGTATACTAGGAGTGACACCACTGTCATTGTCTATAACGAGAGTATACTAGGAGTGACAACACTGCCATTGTCTATGACGAGAGTATACTAGGAGCTACACACCTGTCCTAGGTTGCAGGCATCACATTGGATGGACAGTTATTGAATATTGTGTGATTTAGTCCAGGAACCCCCATGTAATTCATTTGTATGTATGTTTGTCATTGAGCTGTATTTGTCTGATAGTTGATGACATGATTCGTACTTTCCCTTTTACTCGGGGGAAACATATATGTTTTATTGATATAAAGTGTGTGTACATAACTATACTATGTTAACCCCTAACTGTTGCTTTGTGACTGCTAATAAACACTCCACGGTTCGCACTTCAGTCTGTCATCAATCCCATACTCAATATTCCGATTTTATGTCTTTATGACAGGAAAGAAGCGTAAGAATAGCCTAAAAGCGTTGTAAAGGCTGTTATCCCCGAGGAGAGAGACTACTTTGTAACTTATGCTTCTGAAGGGAGCAGTCAAGAGGCTATAGGGAAGACGCGACTGTCGTAGATTTACCCAGTAATGGACAAGTCAAAATCGATGTCGTGGCTAAGACGGTTTCACCTTCTTAGTTCTGCTGAGTATGTTTAACGTCATTAATCCTGATAAGTATATGTCTCGTTGCTCGTAAAGTTGGAAACTCAGCCAGCCTCCAAGGATGGTCGGCGATAATTGAGAGATACCAAGCGTCGTGAGAGTCCGTAATAAGAATGCCACTCGGTCCTAAAGGTCAATGGTTCTGTGAAGATTGAGACTAACGTTATGTTGGTAGTAACTACGACACCAACACTAAAGGATATGGAATACTGTTGCTTGACTGTCACCCTTCCGGAGGCCTTGTATTGTTTAAAATCATTTGTTATTTTGGTGAAGGTTTCATCTAACTTTTCTATTTGAAGGGAGATAACTTCGATCCACAATTTGTACCATAGTCCTTAGTTTACACCATAAAACAGTTCAAGTATCTAATTGATCAAAAAAAGTGCTAATAAAGTAATATTTACTCCCATAAAACAAGGGCCCTACAGTAACAATAGAAACTCCTAAAACAAGGGGTCTAAAGAAACAATAGACACTCCTAAAACAAGGGCTCTAAAGTAAGTATAGACACTCCTAAAACAAGGGCCCTGAAGTAAGTATAGACACTCCTAAAACAAGGGCCCTGAAGTAACAATAGACACTCCTAAAACAAGGGCTCTGAAGTAAGAATAGACACTACTAAAACAAGGGCTCTGAAGTAAGAATAGACACTCCTAAAACAAGGGCTCTGAAGTAACAATAGACACTCCTTAAACAAGGGCCCTGAAGTAAGAATAGACACTCCTAAAACAAGGGCTCTGAAGTAAGAATAGACACTCCTAAAACAAGGGCCCTGAAGTAAGAATAGACACTCCTAAAACAAGGGCCCTACAGTAACAATAGACACTCCTAAAACACGGGCCCTGAAGTAAGAATAGACACTCCTACAACAAGGGCCCTACAGTAACAATAGACACCCCTAAAACAAGGGCCCTGAAGTAAGAATAGACACTCCTAAAACAAGGGTTCTGAAGTAAGTATAGACACTCCTAAAATAAAGGCTCTGAATGTGACATGAGGGCGCCCGCCATATATATATTGTTTTAACAAAATGTTGTTTGTTCATTGTGGTACTGGATTATGTTTGTATTGTCGTTAAGGAATGGAGATCATTGGCTTAGTTGAAGCTTGCCTTGAATCACATAGCTAAATTTCTTCATTATACATCAATCATGTAGGTCAAGTATTGTAAATATTGTATTTTAAAGCGACCATGTCTACGATTTTGAAATTCAGCAGTCCCTACAAAAAGGCATTACTATTATCTCACGCGGAAATAATTAGCGGCCTACCCTTCATCACTGTCTATCGACATTATAACGAAACCGCATCAAACCATCGCGTTGTCGACCTAAGTCACTAAGAAGAGCACATTCTGGACAAACAGTACGATGAAATTCGTTCTGAAAATGTTTATTTTACAGAGCAAATCACCAACAACAACTTTTCTTAATTATTGTAATGTGTGACTCGCATATTATAATTTTACATTAATATGTTTAAGCATTTAAAATTATGCGTTAATGTTTGTTAATGCTTCGTGTCAACGCCTTCCGTCGGAAAGGATAATATATGGAATCTGTGACTATCAGTTTTAAAATATTAGCATAACTTTGTCAAACAATATTTTATACTTTCAGTATAATGGTAAAACTAATAAAATCATTATACATTTCTTCACAATATTAAGAATTCCTCATACTCAAAAGATTACCATGCTACGTGACCTTCGATTAAATGGATGCCAGACAATAAGACTGTTGATAATAATAGATTACGGAGTATCTGTGATTTGATTATGACTACTTATCATAACTAATCTTGTCTTACCTGCAATATTTAGTGTTGATATAAGTAACACATGCAGCTTGAACAAACTTACCTGCGTCTTAACTCCATCTGTAGTTGTGTGTCTCTTACTTCACGTGGTTTTATTTTATACCTAATTTAGACTACAGGGGGCTAACTGTTACATGATATCCCGAAATTCCTTCGATAACTAGGCAACACAATAGTACTGGTATGTGTGGTAGTCCCAGGCTCCAGGAGATTCGCGTGTCAAACACATAAACCACAGACCAGGGGGTTTAATGCAGCAATTGTGTGATGGGTGCACAAAGTAATTCATTATTAACAACATTTGTGTCGGGATTTAGGTGTCATAGCGTGTAAATCACCTGCTAAGTGCTTCGTAATACTGGTAGATTTGCTCCGATAGTATTTATTAAATATACTGCGACAATTGTGATTATTAAGTGTTTGTAGGTCGGGTACGGTAATAAAACACGGGATAAAGGGACAATGATTGTATTCACCAAGTAGTTAAAGTACAGTTGGTAATCATTCACAGACGGCTGTGTTACGCTCTCCTGGATAGAACATCACACAGGTGTGCTTCTCCACCATGGTAGTGTAAAGCATGTCACAGGTCTGGGCTGATGGTGACGTATCAGAATAGTGTACATATGTCGTCGTACAAGTAAGTCATGTTAATAAGCTGTACGGGTAACGTGATAGACTTATTTATAATTGTTGTCATTTAAAGGAGGAGCCTCGCGAGTTACAATAAATGTGTTTTTAAGTTTCATGATGACAGGCCTAGTTGTATCAAACAAGCTGCACCTAGCTATCATCGTGTGATTTAATAACAACGCTACCACCAGTGCAATACAGCATAGCGTCACCATGTAATTTCACGGAAGCAAGTGCATTGGAACAATGGTAACAATCGTTGTATAATTGTTACATATATATATACAATATATATATCTTGTTAAATGAATTTAAAATCCATCTAATAAAATTATACATGGCTGAAGTGTATGGTGTTAACGTATATTATAGTGGTCTGTTAAACGATGTACCCTTCGATATTTTGACACTTTAATAATGCTTATTTATTGAAGGTTTCTAACGCAGAACAATTGTGCTGGATAACATTGAGGTATTGAGTGGTGTGTTGAATTTGTCACCGAGTATGCATCCAAATTCAAAAGGGTAGCTAAATAGAACTATAAAGGTTTTTTTACGTTGGTACATTTAGGACATGCACAAAATTATTTTCTACATTAATCATTTCGATCGCCCGACATCACTGTTTTTACTTTCTTCCATAGGGTAATCAATATTAGTTAAATAATCTACCAAGTAAGGATAAGATTGATTGAAAACTGATAAAGAAATCTAAACGAAATAGAAAAACATACATTTATTATTTTATTCTGATGATGTATATTTATACTCAGTATTATAATTACAAACGATGATTAAACTCTTAACAATAGTAACTAACTATCACAAATCTATCACATGAGTATCACGTGGTGTAACGGTCGAGTATATCTAAATGGCACTCGTTACACCTTTAACACGTTACAACATAATTACCGGTATTTCTAACAAAGCCTCGTGATATCTCGTATACCAATGTAGCTCTGGAGATTTGTCTTCATTTTTACAACTTCTAACAGCATGGGACGTGCGCCCTTGTACAATACATTTTGATTGTTTTGACGAAGGTATGAACAAAACCGATTTGTTATATGACACAAATACGTTTTCTTCTAATGAAATCATCTCTCATATCTATCAGAAATTCTATATATTACTTATACAATTATAAATAAAATAATTTCAACAAAAGTATACACTGCATGAAATCCGACTTTGATAAAAACAATGGGTCATGGTCCCGGAGGTTGTCGCAGATCCTCACCTTGTGTCAGCTTGGTATACATAGGTTTTATACACTACACTTATGTCAGCTTGGTATAAACAGGTTTTATACACTACACTTATGTCAGCTTGGTATAAGTAGGTTTTATACACTACACTTATGTCAGCTTGGTATAAACAGGTTTTATACACTACACTGATACAGCGCATGGACACATTTATGCCTAAAATAAATAATTATGACAAGAATTTCTTCTTTATTTTACTAATTTTCTTTGTTAAAAGCCTCGATATGATTTTTACCGGTTAATTTCCCTTTGAATTAAATATTTAAAGCCCGGTTTCAGAGTTATTTAACTGTGAAATTTCAAACCCTATCAACTAATCCGTGAGTATGGATTTGTGTCAAATTGCATAATGTGAAGACACGTATTCAGCATTCAAAGTAATTTACTGCCATGATAACATGCGTTGATCTTGAGACATATTTATTATAAGCCTTAAATTTATCTCAAGACTGACTTAATTCGTCACCTTATAAAACAGACTGAAACAAGATTCAATTCTTAATTTTCATTAGCATGTGTTTGTTAATAACTTGAGCGTGCGTATATGCAAATTAATCTGTAATGAACCTCTATAAAAAGCCCATCATAACAGTATTGTAGCGGCTAACAGACACATACCAGCCAGTGAATACAAAACAGTATGTACATTTTACATAGAAGGCATATGTACAAAAAAGGTGACTTGATAGAATGACTCACTCATCTATACATATTGTAACTTATGAATCATTGATGTAGCATTGTCACACCTATCCCAACTCAACACAATATCTCAGGGGGGTCTTGGCACTCACCATCTCATGAATTGGTTTTTTGTCTGTTCTTTTATCAGATCTGTTGGCTTTACATTCGTGTCAATAGTAAATGCAACATACGGTAATTTGTTTATTTTTTCGTTTTAAACGTGAGATTATCTTTTTACTCTGACAAAATAGTAAAAAATAAATAGATAGAATAAGAGAGATTAAATGAAGCTACCTTCACATTAAAGAAAAACGTCCTCCTGATGTTTCTGTGAAATAATGATAACAAACTGTAACAAAATTGAACATAGGCATCTGAAGACCACGGGAAACCTACATATGAACTTTGAAAAATACTCATAAAGGAACTTGCGAAATCACTTTAACAAGAACCTGTTTGACGACAGACGACTGACAATGGATACAAGGCGGTATGAACAGCCCACCACTATCACCAAAACACATGTACAAAGTTAAATTACACTTACTATGTGATTTAAAATGTCAATGAAAAAGAAAATACGTGGTTATGTTATTCATGATTATAATAATCTCGAATGTTGTTTGCAAGCTACGTATGTTTTCTAGATTA
Organism: Chlamys rubida; assembly: GCA_032359455.1. Taxonomy (NCBI): domain Eukaryota; kingdom Metazoa; phylum Mollusca; class Bivalvia; order Pectinida; family Pectinidae; genus Chlamys; species Chlamys rubida. The sequence goes on from JAUMHH010040079.1 coordinate 6,054, forward strand.
CGTTTAAGAAAATGCACAAGCTAAGTATATATATAATATAAACATCTAGTAAATAGTAATTGCATATTGACAATACTACAGTTTTATTCCTCTTAACTATACTGTAAAATGTTATGCTGTAATATAATCTAGATTTCCAATGTTGATTTAATATTCATGAATGGATTTATAGTTTATGAAATTCAATTGGAAATATTAGACTTTAACTGGTATACATATGATGAATACTGGAACAGTAGAAATATTCGTGATGTGTAACTTTCCGGTGATATTTCGTGAGCTAATTAGCTCAAAGGTCCACATGCGCGAAAATGATGTACCCTATTTTGCAGCAGCATTGCTAACGTAATCATGATTACAAGGCGTGAAAGCTTGACCATTCAAAACGCAAACTTCCTCTTCCTGTCACAAACATTTCGTCATTTACCCTAGGAGCAGCAATGGTATTGTCTTGAAAACCGGCCATTATTTTATCAAGCTCTGTAAATTGCTTATGACATTGTGACTGTTCAATAATTAAATTTTATTTTGCGTTTTCGTCCTTGTGCTCTTTGCCTTTTAAGTATGATCGATGGTGTGGTTGTCAATCTAATAGTTATGATAATAGACAATAACTTGCGATACATTATGTTCAGGAAAAAATATACAGGCATACAATCTTACATTAAAACAAATTAATATGTACACAGCATTATATGTTGAAATGGCGTATATATATTTACCTTTGTTATACTCTAGAGTATTAAGTAATGTAAAAAATGTATGTCAATAGTACATCTGTGAGTATATAACGAGTTACAAATGTCAAAGCACGTCTTTGCATATTAGTACGTTATTCTACAATGCAATGAAGTGCATGCTTAAGCTTTTGAGGTGTTTACTTTCTAGTTGTGTATTTTGAGGATAAAGAAGGGAAAGCACATTGTAGTGTGGTAAGGTCGTAACTGACGTCACTAAGTGATCAAAGAATACATCAAGAACAAAGAATATAACGTAATGACTGGCGTCATCAAATCATTATCGAAAAGACCAAGAAAAAATAATGAAAAGTAATGACTGACGTCATCAAATCAATATCGAAAAGACCAAGAAAAATAATGAAAAGTAATAACTGACGTCATCAAATCATCATCGAATACATCAAGAACCAATAATGTAAAGTAATAACTGACGTCATGAAAGAGCACAGCATGAACACACAATGTAAGTAAATTACTGACGATATCAATTCAGTCCCTGTATCATCAAACATAATTTAAGGTAATAACATAGTTTATAAAGAAAACAGCAGGACCACACAATGCAAGAAAATCACTGACATAATGTATGGTCGTTGTTAATGACACTATGAAATCGGCGAAGAATACGTAATTTGGAATTAAAGCAAAAATCATATGCAATGGGGATGAATGGCATACATATATATATCCACCAATAGCTATGTTTCCCTCAATAACAATCAACAAATATGTAAATACAGGAACATCAAATAAGAACCTGAAGTATGGTAGCAGGCTGCTTTAATGTTGTGTGGGTACAATTTCTTTCTTTCTCATCAGTTTTATGTTAAACATACTGCCTAATATCGACAAGGGTTAATGTTAATCTAATTTAATAGCTCCTCGTCAAGAAGATAAACTATTTACACGTCTGTTGTCAAGACTACCGACTACTGGGTGTTCCTTATACAATGTTAGTCATAGTTCATTACGTTTCATCAAGATTTTATGTTTGAACATTTTCACCGATTCTGTAGAGATCTTTACATGTGACATATACTTCTAAAGTGTACATGTTGAATAATACACAACATCAATATTTATATTATAGGCACCGATTTCTGCGCATGTCATCACTGATTCATCTTCGACTCTACTTCCGGTTTGTCTGAAACGTTAGACATAGGCTGGCAGTGCCTGTTTCCTGGCGTGACTGGGTACGTCGGTGGGTGTAAACATGACGAGAATTCTCTGTAACAAAGCAGTGTTACATATCTATATACCTTTCTATGTTTTATTTCTTTGTTTCATATTCATACAGAAATACGTAGTGATTAATTATTTAATTGTTCGTCGATATATATTTATCATAACATATTCATATGGCTATGTTATATTAAAATCATATAATTACATATTAATGTTCAAACAATGTTACATGTTTATATTTGTATTGTGATTTACAGTTACTAAGGCATAATAGTAGTTATAAAGCGTTGTTAAATAAATATTTCATATTAACGTGGAAATTTAGAGTCTTTTTTACATTTTATATTGCGCTGTGTACTCATTGTTATATGATCAGAAACCGATGTGCAGTCATTGTTACATCTTACATTAATAATTTATTAATAATTATCTATTACCATCACATTTGTCAAACGTCACATAAATGTAGCTAACAGGTGGCACTATTTTCTTATTTTACTTGCAACATGTTTATCTATTCATACCTGGCGGATGGAACCTGGTGTGCGGATGAACTTGTAAATCATATAACCGGGAATACAGATGAGAGACGAGCACACGATGATCCATCCCAGAATGAATGACCAATTTGGGAAGTCATAGGAGCCGTACTGGGGAGGCATCGGGTCGATCAGCGAAAGGATGAATAGGATCTAAAAACAAATAGAGATAGAGAGGTGATTCGTCAGATTTCTTACACCTTATCTGTCACCTGTCATTTGGCTAAGCAGTTTGAAATCCGAACAAATTAATTAGAAACACTTAAAAAATGAAGATACATGTATGTTAAAGAAGAGGTTTTTTCACGGTCTGTTGAAGAAACATCTACACTGTTTAAGCTAAAATAAGAGTGTGCTATTTCTATATTAAAGCTATGTCTGTCTCAAGTTTCTATACATTGACTTTATTGTAACAAACATTTATGTATTCGATCCATTCCCCATATACTATACTAATCCGATACTCGACAACTTTATAACTGTATCCTGCGATCAGGCATAATGTATACAGATAGACATGGACCTACACGTGTATCCGATGGAGATTCAATGAAATGTTGATATTCCTCCGATAGATATTACGAGAACTTACTGGTAGACAGAATGTGTTGATATTGGTCTAGTAGTTATAACGAGAACTCACCAGTAGGAAGAATGGACTGATGATGCTCCAGCACACCCTCCAGTAGATACCCGGTCGAAACCCTAGCATCGACTCTATATCGTCACAGAACCTGTTTACGCCTAAAAAAGATGCACACAACTCATGACGAACGGACGTTTAGCAAACATGTATGTATAATTATACATAAAATCGGAATTGTTTGCATGATATTGTATATTGTGGTTTCATTACTTTACCAATTGACACGTACAAGGTTAATGGTTATTGCGTGTATCTGTATTCGTACAGTCCTGTTTACTGTATATGTATGTTTGGTTACTAACATTATCCAGTTACTCATTCTGACACAGACGTATTGTCCCTTTGACTTGCTCGATCATGCAATACAAGATACCTCAAATGTTTGTTGAGAGGCACATAAAATAAAAAACAATTAACTCATTATGTTCCTCTTGCAAATGTTCACTAACGAGCCTTACTGTCCTGGAAATAAGTATTTATGAGCTTAAGTAATTGACAGTATGACATACCATATATCCACGATACGGCTACAGCCTCGAGGAAAACCACAAAGATGATGGCTATTGGAGCTCCGAAAGAATCCAGTAACTGCACGACGTATATACCACCCTGTAGAGATAAAGTTAGCATGTAGGTCTAAATTGGGGACACAACTGAGATAGACTAGTGTGACACATATGTGCTTATCTGTATGATCGATGCTAGAAATATGCAGGATTATGTTTCATACAATAACATTAAGCGTGACCAACAGCAACGATTGGAATATTTAGCACGGTATAGAGGAAGTAATGATGAGAATATAGACAATTGGAACATTTAGCACGGTATAGATGTAGTAATGATGAGAATATAGAGTGTTGGA
>JAUMHH010040090.1:0-10031 GCA_032359455.1 Chlamys rubida
CTCACAAACAAATGACGTAACAATCAATACCTGCTCACAAGAGCAGATAACTCTGCAATACGAAAAGACGGAATACCAACTCGACAAAGCTTATCGAAACAAGTATTTTTCAGATAAAGATTATTAAGGATGTTGCAAATTTTCAAATTGTATTGTCACACATTAAGACATCGTATATCAATATAATTATTCTTCAAAATATCTTCATCCAAAACAACATGTCTCGTTTGATATGAAATAGTATGATATACATTTCGGTCAACGTTTAACATTTATTGGAGGAAATCTGACGATGTAATTCTGGGACATCAGTGAAGAAGACTGCAAAAAGCGTTACAAGCCGGAGAAAGTGCAACCGCAAACCAAGCAATTCGGAACTCTTACTTATGTGACAATCTAGCAGATGTCAAGTGTAGACATACGTTATGAAAAATATACGAATATCAAAGATAGGTTTTCAATTTCGCAAGGATTTATATATGAAATATATATTTTCAAAATAAATGAAAATGGTATTCGTTGTTTCTGAGTTTGAAATATTACATATTTGATAATTGTCACCTGCTAAATTGCATAATGATTGTGTTTTTCTGATTATTTAAAAATGATATCAAAGTTTGCTTAGGCTAGTAACACGCTCACAGAAAATGTTAACAGCGGAAAAAAGATATATTATATATAAAGATAAAAAACTTGTAATACATTTTAACCAACACAAACCAAATCACAGATCATTCTGCTGAAACATCAATTTCTGTATTTATTGTGCAGATCATATATACCTCAATAAAAGAAATTGCAAAACATATTTTATAGCATAAGGTGTTTGAGGTAACAGGATATATAACCAGCACAATGTATGACAAGAAAGGAATGCTGCAGCACAATAACACGTGTATGTATTGATTAAAACCTATTACGTCATAGAAGCACACGTAACAATCAGTCTAACAATGAAAACTTATGTATATTCCAATAACTAATGTTGAGCTTGTTTTGAGCACAAGCAGTTATTGAAACGTCATTTTGCAGGCTTTCGAAAACGTGTGTTTCCTTTGTCAAGCAAAGAGTGTTTTGCTTCCAATATTAATTGTTTTAACTTTCACGGGGTTAGACCAATGAAAACAAGTAGTGGATATTCCCTTGTTAATATGAAATGCTTACTGCAAGATACTTCCATAAACATCAACTATCATGTTTCTTTAACGGTTTTAATACTACACAAACTATAAATCTTTCGATTCGTATTGTATTTTTTACGATGGTATTTTTGAAATAACCTTTCTTATTTTTCCATTGTAGACTGACGATTTAATACGTGAAACCCTATAAAAAGTGAAGTCTGATCCAGTCCATGTGCGAAGATAAGAAATGTTTCCCATGACCAAACGTAAATAAATGAAGGGAGTGCAATGGAAGAGTGAATAGAGCAGGTTAAACGTATCATTATCCTGACTTCTTGGTGAAACTTGCTGATGACCCGAAACCCCCACTACACTTTAGGTTAACGATTGATTTGTCATATCTTTAAGGTTAAATTTAGTTATACATAGACCTACAATGTTCCAAAGGATATGCATACAATTGTTGCGGTATTTATAGCGCAAATAAAAGGGAAAATTTTATAATCTTACTTTTACGGAAATCTGCAAAAAGACAAAGCGAGAAACAACTTTGTAATACTCAAAGTCCAAAACGATTACTAAAATTAATTATTTTGTTATTTATAATCATGAAGTATGAACGACGACACTTTAGAATGAAGATTTCGAGAGTAAAACTGTTGACAATTTTAATTATGCAAAAGCAAGAAAATATTAATACCACCCACCAATGATAAGCAAATAGGAGACAATTATCTAGCCTGATTATAGCGACACCATGTCTTGGATTCCAGGTACGCCTAACCAAAATTACTCAAACTTAATACCTGTTTTTATCAACAGTTTGTGACAATGGAATAATGAATTCGTTGATAATCCTCATATTTTATTAAACCGCTGACTTAGTAATGGGATGCCCAAGACGTGGCAACGCCAGCACGTTTGTTCTAAGATATCGGTATGAGCATTGTAGTAACAGGTGTGTCATGAACACTGATATATTGCACGTTACATTAGAGCTACAGTCAGGTCAACATAAGGGATAGAGGTAGCAAGCTGGAAAGAGTATACCCCTTTACTAGCACTGGTAGAAGTAGAAGCGACAGCACAGCTCAATACAATAATCTCTTGCAAATTATGATAAAAGCAAGTGAATGTAACATCAAAGTGTTCACAAATGCTGATCAATTCGACCAGAATAAAGTTATATCTAATTTTTTTCTCAATTTTTTTACAAAAGTTGACCTTTCGAAGAACTTATAACGTGATATATCCACGCTTAACGAGAATAACATGATTTGTTTACAGGATCCTCTCCCATATAACTAAAATTCCAAACAAGCAAGCTGGTTGGTTTAGGACAGTATAGACTTTTCAAGCTGATTGGCTTATGTCGTAACGTAGAAAGCTGATTGGTTGACAAAGAACAACTTACTGGTGTCTCCGTGTTTCGCTATTTCCGTGACACTTTGGTTACCTAAGCAAGAGTAATGTGTAGATATGGGACAACCCAGACATATACATAGTGCATACTATTTTACTTTTGAAATTGTCTAGCTCTAAACCAAACGTCGTCTTAGCATAGAGCTGGAAAGTTTGACCACACATTTCCCGTTAATTTAAAATATAAAAGCAAGTTGAGATAGATCTAGCCGTGACTGATGATATGGTTAAGGTATGTGTCGTGTAAGCTCATAAAGATATATTGATGTTAAGGCTACATGTTGGTGAGGTCTTATCAGCAGTTTGTAAGGCAGTATATGTATGGACTGGATAAGACTTTAGGATGTGCATTTTAATATATGTTAGACAGATTCAATGTCAAGAAGTCTAACATAAATTAAAATTCACAGGCTGAAAACAAATAATTATTTTGACAAAGAAATGTAACATATCATATGATCTTAAACAGAAACATCGATTTAAAAAAACAACCTGGTTATTTAATTAAAGTTATCAAGTTTAATTTGAAAAAAAAAAAATTATAATTTTTTGAAATTTGAAATATCTTAAGAACATATCACTTACTTTTGATATCGACTCCAAGACAAATAGACCACTCCTTCCGCTCTATTCGCTTATTTTGGTCTAAATCACAATATTTTGCAAAGTTTCTTGCACATGCACGTGGTTTTATAACTTTTTTAACCATTCGTTTTAAGGATCGCACCTCCCGTCGTCTAAGTTTGTTGTCGTTGTTTCTATCCAGTTGGGAGAATTTCCAATCAACAACCCGTTTTTCTGTTGAACTTAGCAAAGGATTTCCTGGTAAACCGCCTACAAGAAGTATATAGTCATCATGAGCATTTAACATTCAAAGCACGATAAAACGTATGTTTATGCATCACTATAAGTCAATTGAGATTCGTTTTAACTATTATTATCATAACTAAAAGGGTAATATTTCACCTTCCATCTATTTTATTACAAGTTAGTATGCCATCTTTCATACAGGTTCTCTCTGTAAAGAACGTTCTTGTCGAACAGCCATCCTTTTAGAACACATGGACAAGAGTATACCATATATTGAAAAGCCAATGTGAAACTTAAGGAGGAAATTATATATGTTTTAAATAAAAAGTTGTGTATGTGATTAGTACATGTTTAGCATGCGCATTTACCTGGTTGTCCTAAAGTTTCAAATCGTTGGTATTCCTGTGTAAAGGCGGCTACTAAGTTCTGATTGAACTCTATTCTATCGGTAGATTTACAGGCTGCAAAAAACACAAATACAAAACTATACAAATCAATTTGATTTAAATAGTTTGAAATACTATGTACATTGAATTATTTGGAAAAAAACATTAATTGGAGTGATATACAAATTAAAACATCAAACTTTATCAAGACTAAATCAGACAAATGCTACTATTCATTTTTCTTTTTAACTGTTTTGTTCCGCCATCAATGGCGATCATTGTGTTATTGTATGGTGTGGGATATTTGTATTGACATCCGATCACTTGAAGGGATAATTAGCCTACCTATATTTTTAACAATATGTTTAATTTACAATTTTTGACGAAAAAGTGTCATACATCTTTATGTGGAGCTAGCCACCGCCTAACGTAATCGATAGCTCAAAATCAATTATGCATTTTTCGGATAAGGTGTAAAAAACTGTCTGTGGAAAGAATAACACTTCAACTTTGGGCTCTAGTAACAGTGATATCGGTAGTCGTCAAATTCTTAGAAGGGGTAGGATTCATTCGGATATCATGCGACTTAAAACGGCAAAAAGTTAATATCTGCGTATACAAAAATATGGACCTTAATACAGGTGTTTGTCTGGGCGGTATTACCTCATACTGACAGGATTGTAACATAATCTACTCAAACGGAAACTAGCTTTGTATACCACGTGTAACACCTAACAGAAAGGTTATTGCTGTCCCCACGGAGTAGGCTGGTGTATCTGGTACTCCATCAGGCATATCACTACACAACACTGGATCTAAATCAACCTAATTGTCTGTTACCTCACTGTCAGTGTGACGTCACCTCAGGCTTGTCGTCGCACATGTTCACAGCTTCCGTATATATGTATCATAATAGCATTAGATAAATCTGACATGACACATTATATAAAGTATCGTCCACGTCCTTATTTATTCTCTATATATATTACTGAATGTAAGTTCGTCAAAAGTCTGCAACATGTATCTAACATGATCGCATAAGATAAACCCAATTTAATGATGTATGCTTGTCAATTATCGGCCATATTTTCCAACATTTCTCATACTGAGATTTTATAAATCTGATATAATAGATATAACTTCGTCTGAAGTCGGCTACATGCATGTTTGTTTATTCACATTCACATATTTTGATCTTACAAGCATCATATTAATTTGACCCTATTGGACCAGGGAACCGCCGTGGATTAGGTAGTTCATTCGGTTAGAGCGACAGTATAACACTCTAAAGTCGAGGGTTCGAATCCCAATCTAGCCCCGATGAATTTAACACTCAGAAAAATGTTGTCGATTTTATTTTGTTTTCCTCTATATTATCTTTTACATAAAAACCCCGTAAGATATGGTTTTCTTTTCAAAAATAATTTATTAAAGCTATACTCATGCCAGCATAATCAGTTTCCATTGCGAAGTTGTAGTTTTTGGTAATGGTACTGGGATCCTTAAGGCTATCCTTTATATAGCTAACATGGATACACTTTGACTAAAATCCGCCTTTTTTCATGCTCTAACATGTATGTAAACAATATGTCTCCAATAACTGCAACTTAATAACACTTACTGCATTTGTTGAACTATGAAAGAATCAGGTCGGGATAACTGTATATTTCGTATCTTCGGAACATTTACTTATTCAACGGACGAACATTTACTATACTTCATCATATCGTCTCATCACATGTTGGACCTCCTCTGAATATATAGCATATACAGTGGCGTAGCAAATCACTTTTCGGAGTGTATGCTTACAGAGGGTGGAAAGTCCGAGGCGCGTAGCGCCTGAGGAGAGGAAGGGTATATCAGAGGACAAAACACTCTACTAGGCCCTAGAAGCAATCTCCCGGGCTCTGTGAACTCCTTTTAGACTGATTATTAAAAAGTAAAACCCTACTTTTTATATGAATAATATCAAATTTTCTACTTCACAAAGTAGTTTTATTTTCATCTACATTACATAACAACACTATTTTATCAGACTAAAAGTTTAAAGAAGACTTTTTTATTTATTTCTTTTCTTATGATTGATACAGGCGGTCCATATTAATAATAATCAAAAAAGAAATTAATGAAAACGTATGATTAAAAACAATTATTGAAAATTTTAGTATATGCTACGCTACGCCATTGATATATTTATATATAGGATCGCTATGTTACGTCAGATTTCACATAATAGGTACGCAGTAATTTAGTCGTCGAATGATCTGATATCTGTAAATATCGTACTCATGATAAAACATTAATAACCCTGTCACTAACCGAACGAGATATACTTTGATATTGGCTGTAAGTGAGGTTTCTAAAAAAAATAATAAAAAAAAAAATTCTATCCAAATGTGTTTGAAAAGAAAGTATACATATCAACTCTTTTTTCATCAAAACAGTTTCAAAACAGGATTTACAGTTCAAGTAAAAGGAAAATTCACAGCATATATTAATTTTTAAGATTGAACAACTGCCATCACCGTTTTAAAGCATTGCTTACCTCTTTTCTTTCGTCGTGGCGATATCCGTCTTCTATCCGTTCGACGCTTGTGTTTCTCAGATTTCTGTGGTCGCCTTCTTTTTCCTGTAGAACAAACGGGCATTCGATTAGATTGATCATTTTTCGTAGAAAAATAATGTAAAAATAAAATACAAATAAAATACAAATACAATAAAAAAAAGAAAAAAAAAAGGATAAAAACTTCTAATGATTATTAAACACTTTTTTGTAGTTGACAATCAAAACGGATAGCAATACAAATTGTATGTTTTATCTGTAAGACGTATTGCACTAGCACCATAAATATTTGTATCGTTTAATAACTCATTTTCATAAAGAATTACTTTCCAGTTAAAATTGATTAAAGCTTATAAAGCAATTAAAACATGTTCTTAATAAAGCTACTTTAAAACAATACATTGATTAATACAATTTATTTTAATATGAAAAAGCATGCTAAAGCTTATTTCACAAAATTAAAACATAATTATTAAATAAATACCAAAGACGTTATTCACTGATAAGTAATTTAAAGTTTGAAATATAACGGAGTCTCGCTCCCAGCACGTGTCGTATGCTGCCTAGGATCTTCCCGGTGAACGTCGGTAATTGATTCATTTCTAATGTTCGACTATATTACTTTATTGCTATTTGATGAGGCGATATATAATGAACATGACGTCTGGTTTATCTCAGTCTCGGGCGAAGGAGATATGCCTGCGATCTAAATCATCGGGTAAACACTAGGTATGTTTAGTGGACTGTTATCTTCGTCTTAACATATTATATCAACATTAAAAACGCATTTGTATATCTCCGAAACCGCTATCAATACATATTCTCATCAGCTATCTCATCTTGTAATATTAGCCACAAATTCAACTGTCGTGCTTCAGATCATATCATTAAGATAGGTAAATGGCTGAACGTTTTAACATCGGAGTAGGAAGTGGTGCAGGAATGTGTAAAAAAGTAAAAAAGTAAAAGAAAATGGTTTTACATATTTTAACGTTGGCCCATCTTGTACTATTTGGTTGTTATGTGTTATTAGATGTTAGCGTACAAATATGACTTTCCATCATGATATACTTACATCCAAAAGACTTTGGTCAATAGAGTCTAGTTATATGGTAATTATATAAATTGTATGTACTTTACAACAAATATGAAAGATTTTTTCCCAACTAATGTTTATCGCTTTTGGTGATAAGGATGAAAGCGCACATAGGATTTCTCCCCTGCTATAGCCACCTTTTTTAATTAGAAGTAGAGTGGCATATACTATAGATATATGAGCTCTGCTAAAAATCAATAAAGAAATGTTAATTGCAAAACTGTAGTATTTTTTTGGCATATAGTCGCGGAACTAAGAAATAAAATCTCAGCGATAAGAAATATTTACGTCAGTAATTTGTATCTATCTTTGATTTCAACCTGATGGTAAGTGAACGTGCGTGGGTGAAATTTGATGAGATTAAAATAGAATGTATTTGTGAATTAATTAATTAATTGAAGTAAAGCTGAAGTTAATATAATTCCTTGTGATAAAACAGAATTGACTTAAGTCACTGTGTATATAATGAGATTATACAATATAATCTATGTTAATTAAAACTATGAAATTTATATATATGTGATACATTTCATATGTATATAATATATATTTATAATATAACGAAGTGGTGTCGAATATTGAAGCCGATATTATTTTATTATGACCCTTTTCTGATGAAGCTGTTCTCCTATAGTGTTGTCTGGGGAAGAAAAGTTCCCGAAGGCCCATCAATCGACGATTCCTCCCTAAGCAATACTAGCAGAGAACTGTTCCCGAAGGAAAGAGCCATAAACATATGTCGGTGGATCATTAGAACTAAATATATACAAATCAACATCAACTTGAGGCAAAACTTGTTTACTTAACAAATAAAACAATCGTAAGGGTTATAATACAACTACTAATAAAGATGCACTGGCATTCTCCTATTTCTTAAATGACGCAAGGTACAGTTCCCACCGGAAACGGAACAAGTAACCGTGGAATAGTGCCCGGAGTCAAGACAAGTCTCTAAGGGGTCAAGTAGAAGGCTTGCTTATCAAGTACACTTTTCTGTCTTCCTTGATAACGATGCTAGTAAACTTTTGTAAGCACAACTACTGATACTTATTTTGATGCAGTGTCCATAATGCAAATATAGTGAAATACATTGTGCTTTTGGTTATGGAGAAAAGCCAGGTGAAGGGAAATCATAATAAATTGTTATTACCTCTAGTTGACTTACGTTTACAGGGTGCGCTCTTGCCGCTTATTGATGTACCCTTTATAGGTTTCCCGTCGTTGGTGACACACCAACAGTACCCCGTGGCGGCGTGGCACTGGATCTCAGTGTACGAACCGTCTTGTTCACATTCGGGTATGAAGATCCCAAGCGTTGGTTTTCTGGCTATAGCTTGCGCCTCTTCCCTTTCCTGTATACATTTAGTTTTTGGCATAGCTGCCAATCCTGAAAGGGGAAAGTGATACTTGTCATGTCCGTTATTAAACCATATCACCTCAGTATGGAATTGAATAGGGACATCGCATGGTTGTATCAGGATGATGCTAATTTGCACTTCTATTGTTGTTGAAGTGAACACAATATGAAGAAAGAGACAGCTAGATATATTGCCAGAATCTTACAATGTTAAGCATATCAATAAGAATATTACACAACGGAAGAGTGATGTCGAATATATCTTCAGATACTAGTTACATAGTGGGAATAGCTAGCAGTGGTTGTATACACGTGTTCACAAAGGTTGGTTTAGTGTTATCAAAGCAAAGCAATTGTACAAAAGAGTGTTGGTTTGGTTATATCTATACAAGGGGACGGTTGGTTTGGATATATTAACATACTAATAATTCAAATCAATACAAGGAGATGGTAGGTTTGGATATATTAACATAATAATAATTCAAATCAATACAAGGGGATGGTAGGTTTGGAGATATTAACATAGTGATAATTCAAATCAATACAAGGGGATGGTAGGTTTGGATATATTAACATAGTAATAATTCAAATCAATACAAGGAGATGGTAGGTTTGGATATATTAACATAGTAATAATTCAAATCTATACAAGGGGATGGTAGGTTTGGATATATTAACATTATAATAATTCAAATCAATACAAGGAGATGGTAGGTTTGGATATATTAACATAGTAATAATTCAAATCAATACAAGGGGGTGGTTGGTTTGGAGATATTAACATAGTAATAATTCAAATCAATACAAGGGGATGGTAGGTTTGGAGATATTAACATAGTAATAATTCAAATCAATACAAGGGGATGGTAGGTTTGGATATATTAACATAGTAATAATTCAAATCAATACAAGGGGATGGTAGGTTTGGATATATTAACATAGTAATAATTCAAACCTTTTCAAAGGGGTGGTTGGTTTGATTATATTTATACAAACAACGTTCACATGTCCCGAAGGGGTATGTTGTTTGGTGTTACTGAAACCAATACAGTACGTAACGGGTAGATTGTTTGGTGTTACTGAAACCCATACAGTACGTAACGGGTAGACTGTTTGGTGTTACTGAAACCCATACAGTACGTAACGGGTAGATTGTTTGGTGTTACTGAAACCAATACAGTACGTAACGGGTAGACTGTTTGGTGTTACTGAAACCAATACAGTACGTAACGGGTAGACTGTTTGGTGTTACTGAAACCAATACAGTACGTAA
>JAUMHH010040101.1:0-10031 GCA_032359455.1 Chlamys rubida
AGTTGAGATCCCCACCCCATAACCATACATAAAATTGCTTGGCATGAAAAATCTAATACAGATATGCTACAAGGATTAATTGGCCTTGGGGTTTTGCATATTCCCTTGGATCTCATTTGGAGAATTTGCCATGATTGCTTACATATCCAGGTGAGCAATACAGGCCCTCTGGGCCTCTTGTATTCTGAAATAGGTGTACAGCTCAGTAAATAAAGAAATCATTACTGGTGGGGAACTATGGATTGCTCTGAAATACTTTTAGACTAACTATATTACTGCCTGCAAATCTGTTATCCAAAGTTTGGGCCTTATAGAACAAACATTGAAGTCCCAGAAATAATTACCACTTGTATGTCTATGTACAATCAGTCTCCACTGTGCTTTATCATAAAATCAATATCCCCTGTATGGCACCATAGAACCAATAGTATCAGTTTACATAAACATCCACATCAGAGGCGTTTGATGTGTGTTAAGTTCTAAAAAAATATAATTTAAATTAAAGGCCAGTGAATTTAACGATGTGTTTTACGGTCTATCTATAAAACATTATTACAGGTGTAAAATTAATGAATTAGTGTATTATGAGAAAGGAATGACAGTAAAAATGTAAATTATTTATCCAAAGTACAAATTTGTATCAGTATCAATATATGCAGACTATTAAGAAATTATTCTTCCTGTTGGCAGGTATGGGTCCACAGCATACGATGCAGATTGCTGAGAGATTGTACACTCAGGGTTACATCAGCTACCCTAGGACTGAGACCACACATTACCCAGAAAACTTTGACCTCAAGTAAGGTTTAAACAGCTCATCAGTACAGAAAATAACACGATCAGTGTATCATTAGTTAAATTAAGAAGTCGGAAAATTGTTAAAAAATGGGAACAAAAGCCACAGTTTGGTTTGGTTTGGTTAAGTATTGTTTAACCCTTTCACCCCTATGTAACTTAAGTAGACTCTACCATGCATTGATATAGATGTGTCCATTATGGTCTACAGTGGTGAAAGGGTTAACGTCCTATCAACAGCTATGGTTATTTAAGGACGGCCTCCCCAGTGTGCAAGATGTATGCGTGTAGTGTATGCGTGTGTGTTTTGGCAAAACATTTGGTATAACTCTAACACATACTCCTTTTCTGCATTAGATTTAATGTTACCGTACATGTTTGTTTTTAAAAATAATAATAATAGTTAATTCTATTGTTGGCTTTAATAGATATACAAACAGACCAAATTACTGCTGGATTTGCCAGTCACTATAAACCTCTCATTACTTCTTCACAGTGATTACATTATGTATTAAATTGAACATATTTCTTTTGTAGAGGAACTTTGAAACAGCAACAGTCTAATTCATTATGGGGCAGTATTGTCTCGGACCTACTCAACACTGGCATACAGAAACCAAAGTAAGATTTGTTATTAAATGAAACCTCCATTTCTAGTAGTGTTAGGTTAGAATGTATCTGGAGTATTACACTTCAACAAATGTATGTCAAAGTTTAAGGTTCTTATTGTAACATTTGACAATAAATGTAAAGCTATTGTTCCGATGTCAACATTAAAAAAAAAAAAAAACTTAACTCCTTTTATATATGAAGCAATATCAAACCGTTGTTTTCGTCAATTCTCAGAGTTTGTTATTAAATATAAAGTCTGACCTTCAGAGTTTTTTTTAAAATATATGGTATGGCCTTGATGTAATGCTATCATTTTATGTCTGTTTCACCGCTGAACAGAAAAGGATCAGATGCAGGTGACCATCCTCCAATCACACCAATGAGGCCGGCTACGGAGGCTGAGTTGGGCCACGACCCCTGGAGACTGTATGACTTTATCACCAGACATTTTATAGCCACAGTAAGTATTAAATGTAGGATCAAATATAAACTTATAAGTATCATGGAAAAGTGTCTTCGAAAATAAAAGCCTGTCTTGTGGTTGTTGTTTCATAAATCCCCCTTTGATTTTTGAGACAAAGCATTAGTCTGTGCACAGCTGTAAATATTGTCAACTATATCACATCCTGGGATTAGGTGTAAGCATTGATAAGGTAAAACATTTTTTGCTTCAAAAGTTCAAAACTAAATATAAGTAGTGCTACCAAAGTGGACGGATGCCATCAAACTACCCAGTAATAAGAAGAGCATCTCTAAAACATACTAAAATATTCAGGAAAACATCTTACTGTAAGTTGATATGTAGAGAATAATTCGGCCTTCAGGCTGATATTGGAGTCTCGGGTTGATACCGGGTGTGTAAAAGGCATGTTTTATTCTGTTTATTATATACTTACTAATAAAATATAGATAGATCTACTATCTTAAGATCTATTTTTCTTTTGAAATATTGACTGTATCCTTGTTCCTCATGCTTGAAACAAAGCCGTAGGTGTCGTCTGCTGCAGCTGTAATGGTGAAAGCTCGAGGCTCTGCTTCCTCTGCCGCAACATCATCAATCGTACCAATGACGGCAGACAGTTCTGACACACTGGGTTGATTGTTCTCCTGTTCAATCAGATATTCTAACTCAAGGATCCTATTCTAATCCTATTCTAGGGCTGATATGGGTTTTGGGGTGTGGAACGGCGAGGGCTGATATGGGTTAGTGCAATTGTGTCGTATCACATATGCAAAAATTCTGTATTTATAAGCACCTTCCGAGTAATCATCAACACTATTCTTCACTGTGTTGGGATAACAAATCCTCATGTCACACCAATACTAGGTCATATACCTATGGGCGGATTGGTCGAGTGGTAAACACTCCGGCCTTCCACGCAGGCGGCCGGGGTTCAATCCCCAATGTTGTTGTACACATGGAATATTCAGAGAAAGTGTTTTTCTCCTGCCTACACAACTCCAACAACCCAGGTGGAGTATAAATTGGTCTGGGGTGGATGTTGGGTATCTGTGAGGTGGCATTCAAGTGAGGTGGCACTATAAATGATACTATTGGAAGCACGGTCCCACTACAAACAGAACACATTACATCTCCAGCACACACGCAGGCATACACTCATAGGGAGATGTTAGCCAGGTGGCATAGGACTAGTAGTTAGCACCTGATAAGGCAGCTCTTGTGAATTCCTCAAAAATTGTATTGATTAATGTATATACTATGGTAATTGTATTGATTGTATAAACTGTATATCTATGTACTGTAAAGGGCTTATTCTAGCTAGATAGGACGCTATATCAACTGTTGTATATAATTATTATCATTATTATTAATAGCATCTGTATGATGTGATGGTATTTCTAGCTGAGTCGTGACATGAAGTACCTACAGACTACTGTGTATATGGAGATTGGAGCGGAGAAGTTTACCTGTACTGGTAAAGTCGTGCTGGATCCAGGTTTCACCACCGTACTGACGTGGAAGTCTGCTGACGAGGAAACTCTTCCCGAGTTCAAAAAGGACCAGAATCTCACTATCAATGAGGTAGGTTTATTGTACAGTTAAACCTGTCAAATCTGAGCTCTGTTTAATCAGGAACTTGTATAAACCAAACCTAGTCTGTCTAATTCCAACTGTATACCTCTCCATGTAAACTAATGAAATTCAAAAAGTCTTGTCTATCAACTCTGTTACAAACCACATAGTGTCAAGTTTGGTCCACGTATGCATGATGTGCAGGATATTTGTTACCTCGTACATTATACCTGTGGTATTTGTTATATTTAAGGATATATGTCACCTTACACATTACACTTGTGATTTTAAGCTCACCTGGCCCTATACCTCTGATTTTTGTCAGGATTTGTGATACACGCTACATTACACAATATACCTATAATCATCCCCTCGCAACAAAAGTTCGAGGGGATATAGGATTTCGCCCGTACTTATGTACGTACATATGTTACACTCTTTGTCATCGCTCTAGCGACTTCATTCCTCAATGGAATTTCATTAAACTTCATGCAAGTGTTAATTAAGTAAGACAATACCTTGAACAATTTCACATTTTGGGTTTCTATGTTGAAGGTCAAGGTCACTGTAAATATTTTAAGAAAAACTTTGTCATTGCTCTACCGACTTCATTCCTGAACGGAATTTCATTAAACTTGCTACGAGTGTTTGGTATGGCAATGCCCTGAACAAATTCTCGTTTCCGGTTTTTACGTTGAAGGTCAAGGTCATTGTTATTATTTTTAGAAAAAACTTTTTCCTATCTCTAGTGACTTAATTTCCTCTTACATATATGTCACAATGTGTAAATGCGAGGGGATTTGTATCACTTGTGATGCTTTTATTTTGTTATATTTAAGGATATATGCCACCTTACAGTGTACCTATGATTTTTTTTGTCAGAGGAAACAAGTATAAATACATTATAAGCACAAATGTGCAATAAGTGGTTTGCAGTAAATAAATCGTTATACTTTAAGCAGACATATCATTTAGGTCTTTATGTCTATTATTAACCATAAATGTATTCTGTTTTTAAAATTGTTTCAATTGTTTACTCTTTCTGTGTAATGTATAATCCTCATACAGGTAAAATTGGTAGATCGCCAGACTTCTCCGCCAGACTACCTGACAGAGAGTGAGCTGATCACATTGATGGAGAAACACGGTATTGGAACAGACGCCAGCATCCCTGTCCACATCAACAACATCTGTGAACGGAACTATGTCAACATCATTGGAGGGCGCAAACTCAAACCCACTGCACTCGGAATCGTACTGGTGCACGGGTATCAGAAGGTAGGGGTTCATCATCATTTATATAAACTGAAACTCGGGATCACACTTTTATCTCCGGTATCCAAATGTAGTGGTGCATTTATCTAACTCAAACCCACAACACTATAAGTTGTACTAGTTCATAAGTATCAAAGTTAAAAGGTTCGTCATTGTAAAGTTATTGCACACACCACACCAGGGCCCGTATTCATGAAACCGTTCTCATGCTCAAGTATGGAATTTGTGCTAAAGCCGAATTTCTTGTTCCCGTTAAAAATTCATAAAAAATGTTTTTTCAATAATTTGGGCCGAAACATTGAAGAAACTGTTTTCAATGTTTACATTTGACTTTTTGATCGTTTGACATGATTTTAGCGAGTTACAAGAAAGTAGGTTTGAGCACAGAATCCATGCTTGAGCATGAGAACGGTTTCATGAATACGGGCCCTGGAATCATACTTGTTCACAGTATACGAGTCGAAAATACTATGTTGAAATGACCTCTACACAGATTAACTCGTACTTGGTTCCCCAAACTCACCTGAACCCTGTCAATTTGTATCCCTGTAATATTGTGTCCTACAGATTGACGCAGAGCTTGTTCTCCCTACGATGCGGTCGGCACTGGAGAAGCAGTTGAATCTGATTGCAGGTGGGAAAGCCAACTATGAAGAGGTGCTCCATCACGGCATCAGTATCTTCTGTCTCAAGTTTAAATATTTCGTGGAGAGTATTCCGGGCATGGACGAACTGTTCGAGGTGACATTTTCACCTCTGGCTGCCAGCGGAAAACCACTCTCCAGGTAATTCAAGAAAAAATGATGCATCAGAATTGATTAGATATCATTTAACATGCATTTATTGTGTCACTGCTTTAAATCTTTTGTTATTTCATTGGTTAAAGCATGTCTCTACTGATATTAGTCCTTATGTAATATGCTACATTTTATTGTGTGTTTTATTGGATCTTACATCAATCTGGTTTGTTAAGCTTTATATAATATAAACTTAATACAGTAATCTAAAGGGACATCAACTGTAAGAATTTCTAATGATGTTGATGTTTAAAACTTCTGCTTCACTTTTACAGGTGTGGTAAGTGTCGACGGTTCATGAAGTTTGTGCAAGCCAAGCCATCCCGCCTTCACTGCTCAAACTGTGACGAGACATTCAGCCTCCCTCAGAACGGTAACATCAAGCTGTACAAGGAGATAAAGTGTCCGCTAGATGACTTTGAACTGGTGCTGTGGACAACTGGTGTAAAAGGAAAGGTACACATAAACTTATGTTAGAAAAAACTGCAGCCCTGGTGGACATTTGTTTGTCTACTTTCTAAACAATGAAACAGAAATACCAGAAATGAAGAGATACCTTGAGATAAAAACGAGATATCTTTTCAGTCATTTAAAGACCCTTTTTGAAAGTACAACACTTATACTGACACCCAGAGTAAAATCCTCATAAAATAGAACATGCAGGTTTAAAAAGGTGTAATAATCAAATATAAAGTGTGACTTTTTCATTGGGGACAGGTGGGGGATTAGGGGAGAATTTACCAAACGTATAGACAAAATCCTGTCATTCACAAAAAAAACTAAATCCCCTCGTCTGTGACTGTTGAGGTCACCAGTGTTATAATGTTGATGTCAACACATCAGCATCATACCAAGCTGTATAATATTACAAAGCCCCATGTTCAAAGCATATATGGCTGGGACATTATGGATGAGTTGGTGTCATTAGGAGGCATGGTAGTCTAGTGGTAGGACGCCGGGCTCATGACCGAAGGGTTACGGGTTCGAGTCACGGCACGGCACTGTGTTGTATCTTTGAGAAAGATAATTTACTCCGCTTGTTCCAGTCTACTCAGCTGTAAATGAGTATGTGGATGGGCAGTGCTAGAATTGTAGAATGCTAGCTGTGAGCGCCGAAATGGCAGCAGCGGCTGTATGCTCCCCAGGGAGTTGAGAAATGTATTGACTGGTTGCAAAGGCCCTATAACCACGGATAATAATTTGTGAACCGCTTTGAGACGACCTACAAACTAGGTTGTGATAAAGCGGTATATAAGAACCTCAAATTATTATTATTTATTATTATCATACTGCTGTCAAATATACCTTGTGTGCGGTGGCCTTATACAGACTGTAGCACTGCAGCAGTGTGTGTTAGACCACTGGTTAATGTATCAGTTGATACCCAATTTACGTGTTAGTTAACTGCTACTGTATGTTGATACATTGCTAATTGATAAATTTTGTCAGAGTGATAACCTGTTGTTTCAGAGCTTCCCACTCTGCCCCTACTGCTTCAACAACCCGCCGTTTAAGGACATGCGGAAGAACAATGGATGTAACGAGTGTACCCACCCTAGCTGTCAGCACAGTCTGTCCCAGAACGGTGTGTCGGAGTGTGTGGAGTGTGAGAATGGTGTCCTAGTACTTGACCCCACCTCCAGTCCCAAGTGGAGGATGGCCTGTAACAAGTAGGTATTAGTACAGAGATTACATAGGAACGTGTTCATAAAACGTGTATGTAGACAACAGCATTTTGTACAGTATGACAATAAAATGAAACTGTACATTTTGTGTATATTTACATTTTAAAGTATGTAGTCACCAATTGTCACATTAAACTTGTTCAATTATTGTACCTGACATGCGAGACATTGATGAAGCAACCTAGACGAAACACATTCCCAAATCATATGATTCTTAACTGTTCCCCATGTCATCTGAAGAGGTGTCAATAGTAACATTTAAAAGTAAGATTTACAGGATTCATAATTTCATAACCAAAACTACTTGTTTTTTTCTGTATTAAACATATCTTCCTATATTGTAGGTTTATGATTGTGATTATGATTGTAGGTATATTGTAGTGATTATGTTAATGTATGTAACTTGCCAGTATGTACTATGATATAGAGTCGGGTCAAAATGAAATGATACTGTGCTGCTGATTACATGTTGCGCGATTCACTGAAGGTCTACACCATTTCTCTAAGATGTGCAGTGTGCACTGTATACCATTTTTCAACATTGTGAAGACAAAGATGACAATGTCATCAAAATGTACAATAAGAATGTAGATAACTGTTTATGTATAGGAGAGCATTGCCAAAGAGTGAAACAATCTAACCGTTTGAATTTTGTCAAAGATATCAGATTATGACTAACCATTTTATGTGTAGTATAAATTGGAGAAAAATGCATCTGATCTATTGACACCTAAGTTAGATAAGTTTTGTCTACTTTCTATCTTAAATGGTTAAGTTAGAATTTATTATTGAATTATTGGTGATTAAGATTATTTTGTTAATCACATCAAATAATGAAGCTTGATTGTAGAGCAAGTTCATCCGAGGAAAATCCACTTTTTAGTGGCCTCAGAATGAAACATGTTTTAGATATCTTCTTTGAACCAAGCTCTCTTCAAATAAAAACAGCACCAGACAGTGCCATACTCAAGCACTCTAACATGCTGTTGTGATCACATAGCCTGTCAACACTGCACCAGACTTATTGACACCTTGTCTGTAATCACACCAGACTTATTGACACCTTGTCTGTAATAACACCAGACTTATTGACACCTTGTTTGTAATTACACCAGACTTATTGACACATGATTACACCAGACTTATTGACACCTTGTCTGTAATTACACCAGACTTATTGACACCTTGTCTGTAATTACACCAGACGTATTGACACCTTGTTTGTAATTACACCAGACGTATTGACACCTTGTTTGTAATTACACCAGACTTATTGACACCTTGTTTGTAATTACACCAGACTTATTGACACCTTGTTTGTAATTACACCAGACTTATTGACTTATTTGTAATTACAGGTGTAACGTGGTGCTGCACTTCTTTGAGAATGCCCATCGTGTATCTGTGGCCGAGGATACTTGTGATGACTGTGGCTCACACATAGTAAACGTAGACTTCAGCAAGGTAACTATAGTTTTCTTTGTTGTCATTATAATCTTCTTTGTTGTCATTTATTTGTTCGTGTAAATTGTTTATATTCCTGGCGCTTTTGTTCTTTGACATTTAGGTTTCTTTCCACAAAATAATTTCTATTGTTTTTTAGAATTTTTTGTGTTTTCAATGATTCAAAATGTCATCGTGTCCACAGCATCTATACAGAAGTGCTTCCAGTTTCTTTTTCATAAGTTTCAAAGTGATTTTTTACTTTAAAACAGTACTATGAAATTATGGGCAATTGTAGACTGAGAAATTTCCAAACTGAAGTAAAATTAATTATATGAAATATATACTTTACTAAAGAGAACGTAGGTATATAGTTACCGTAGTTCAGTCTTTGAAGGAGAAACTGTTGGAATTATTATCACAACTAAAAGACAATGCTCCAAATTTACTCGCATGTATTAAAGAGACACTTACCGAAGCAAAGAAAATAGATCTAACATTAGAAAACGAAGTTAACCGATTCAAAAATAGCAACAATAGATTCTTTGACCCGAAGCTCAAAAAGAGAGAAGATATTTATTACAAACATTCTAGAATAGTTCACTTACTAGACTTATACACTGAATATATGGAATCAGACACTATATATATACCAAGAAAATTTCGAAGCGATAAATACCACGTTACGTCCACAGCTGAAATGAACGTACTACATACAAGACGGAAAGCGAAATTTTGAGAATACGCCGTGATGATTTTGAACGAAGAATTTTTGATATTGACGAGGAAGTTTTAAAGTTCATAAACAATAGTGATTTATCTGATGGCGCTAAACGTTGGATTAGCAACCGTTGGCAAGAATGTATCAATGAAGATATTCGTCGAATAAACAAAAAGTGGAATATAAAAATGATTAGTACACGAAAAGCAAACGATAAAGACCGAAAAGAATACAACGAAAATAAACAAGAATGTATTAAGCGAATCGAAAAGCGTTCAACCTTCATAAAAACGTCGAACAAAGATGCAAATAATTTAACAGAAATTAAAATTAATAAGTCCACAACTTCACCAACTAAAGATAAACATTCTACAATTATCCATTCCGATGACCAATCAAAAATTTTACCAACTAAAGATAAACGTTCTACAGCCAACCACTCTGATGACCAGTCAAAAAACACATCAGGCCAAAAACACAGATTCGACCTAAGGTCATCAACCTCTCAGGAATAAAGTTGAACAGCAACCAAATATCGCTCCTCACGAAAGGACCTAAATTTTGTCCAACAACCAAAGGTAATTATTTAAATACCAAAGTCGACATATCCGAATTTACACGTAAACTTAAATTAAAAGATATTTTCCATGGTCACGACAACAATGACA
>JAUMHH010040112.1:0-24085 GCA_032359455.1 Chlamys rubida
TAAAGAACGTATGTGCCAAATCCTATGCTTGTATCACCATTTGCATGATTTTGTCAAATTTCGGTACTAAGCCGCCCGACTTAAGACTGGTTAATGTGATTCCAAGGAGAGAAGTATCAAGGTTCCCGACAGTTTGACAGAGTTCATTGTTTGGCAGATGTATGTGTACGTTCATGTATGCGGCCAGTGACTTTCATGAACCTGCGAAAACGAATCCAGCTTGCCATTTTTCGAAACGTCTATAACAGTCTTTTGCTAATGTGAGAATCTGTGCGTAAACGAAAATCGGTCTCCAATGGTAACTGAAAGGCCTTGACTCATTACAGATACTACGTATACCTGTATATAGACATACATTTATATACTACATGTAGTTCTGGGTGTGTCCTGTCTTGCATCTACGCTCGCTTTTCTCCAAATCATGTAAAATATTCAAAAGGAATCGTATATAAAGATGGTTATCGAATTTTCTTAAAATGAAAAATTCGATCGAGGCCATGAAGGGATTGGACATACATCGATAGGACATTGCCCTTTCTAAAAACCTTAAAAATAGCATTTTCTTTAAATTCAATGCTAAAAATGACATGGAAATGGTTTGGAAGACACTGCCTGTATAGACCACCTAAGGATTAAGGGAAATGACCAGTTTACACAATTTTATATACAAGGGTCACAGAAACATTGAGAAATAGACATTTGTTTGGACAGTTTGAAGGAACATGATAATCAGTTTAATGAAACTGTCAAAGATAGTAACACCAACGATACATTGTAGTAAGCTGACCCTTTTGAAGGACCATATGAATATATTTAACATCCGTTTAAAATGCACTATTTTTATGTCCCGCAAGCAGAGACTATTTCTATTAACTGTTTTTATTTCAAAATTAAAGATTGTGTAACAAAAATGTGCAAATATTTATGTTTGAATTAGTAATTATAACTGTGATAACATGTTTTTGGTTTAATATATTGTTGCACTGCGTGTATCGTGCTGTTTGCTTATACTGGGGTTTGTGCGATTACTGTGTCGTCCACTTGTGCTGTTCTTGTATACGTGAGTCTGTTCTCATTTAACACGCTCGTCTTGCCTTGTCTTGTCCTTATAAGATGTGATTGTTTTCCTAACATAGGTGTTGCTTCGTTTTGGTCAGTAGTCAGTACATGTTTTGTCATCGTTACGTATTTTGGCGTATTTTTATAATTCTATTATATACAGCGAGAGCTAGAGGGTGGATGTATTTATTCTCATATCCAGAAGTTTCAAGTCTTCCTAGATCAACATAAAGATGTGACAAAGTCTTTTTCTGTATATGTGTTATGTTAATGTGATTTAGATTTTTTTTACAAAAACTCTTTAATTAAGCACTTTATGTGAAATTGTACTTTTTTATAAAAATATGAGAATCGTGATCTCACGCACATGTTGGCATGTATATTGGTGTGATAATGTGAGGTAAGGTAAATTATATTTAATTCATGTATTAATAATATGTTTAAGTAATCTAGTATCAACAACAATGAAAATACAGTCATTGTTAGGTTAAAGCAACATTCTAATTTAATTAACTCATTGTGTGTAAATGTACGTCATGTTAGGACTAACTTATAAACACTGTGCTGACTTATATCATTAACTGTATTGTGTCTATGTAGGGTTTTATATATGTTCTACAACATTGTTGAAAATAAATGCAACATTCAAGAAACAGTCTACGTCGTCTTTTGTCAACGTTACGATTGCATCATTCACTTTTTATCCTTGTTGTTTTACTTAATAGATATAACTACCTCTGTTAAGGATTAAGTAATTGTGATTCATTTTGCTTAAAACGAAGTGGACCTTTGGTACACTCATCAAGATTAAAAACGAATGTGCACTGTGCCTAGCCCGAAAAATAGTTTGTACACTAGTGTTTTCCATCTTTTCTTCGATTATTCATCCCTACATCAAAGGAATGAGAATACTCTATATTGTTGAAGGCATATATAAATAACCAACTTGTTTCATAGTACACATTAATAAACGATAGTAAAACCTAGTTTTAGTGTTAAACGTGTTCAATTTAGGAAGGGATATAACAAAACTATAAACTGATCAAATAGATTATCCCTAACAAACAAAACTGAATCATGTTCTGTGAAAGTTAAAATATAGAAGCTTGTCGTAAATAAAATGCATTCTATCCGGCACAGCGTCATGTACAAATGATTACATCAACTAAATGTCTCATGTTATTCAATGATTTAACATCGCAAAATTATTCACTCAGACGTTTACTAAAAATCCACACAAGAATACGGAAGTATCAACTGAACCCTAATCAGAACTCAAATCGTTAAAGCTAGGGCAACCCATTGAACAAAGGAAATATTTATATGGTGACCATTTTTTCACATTGAAAATAGGTAAGCTAAATGCACGGATATGTCATAATCGCAGTGTGCCTGGAACATGGTTACTTAACTAAGGCGATCGAGTTTCTAACCTTGATCATATAGAAGGTGCATTAAACAAACGAGGTGTGTGCGTGTTTGCAAGGCATTTAATTGTAAAATTAGAAAAAAAAATAACAGACTTGACAAGATAACGAAACGTAGTAGCACGATCTACCAATTTAACTTCATGTATTTTGTCAACATTACACAAAAATAATTCCTGACGCTTGGTGCCAATTAAAATGATTCTCTCTTTCCTCTGAGAAAATAAATGCGCTGCAGAAAATTGGACATTGATTTGATAAATGTCTAAGTGAGTTATCAAGATTGACCTATTTTTATTGTAGTGCAGTGTATTGACAGTAATCTGTCAATATCGGTTATTTTAAATGATAACCTTAGCACATTGCATTCATACTGATCTGGTGAAAAGAATGTTATAAGTGTTGAAATAAAAACACATGGTTTAAGCATTGGTTTGTCCATGTGGGTTATATGAATCATTACATAAAACACGTGACGTTGACATTGGTAACCCTGTATACTGTGATCGCCATGTTGTATGACCTATGTGTATGTAAGTATATCCTATCGATTGACGATTTACGCCTTAAACGTTCCTTGTTTGTATCTACTGTTGTCTCCCCTGATACTAAATTTGTATCTATTTGAAATTCGGTACCAAAAACGAGGCCTGCTGTACATGCTTCATTTTTAATAATTATTACAATCAAAATTATGAACACCAATGACCGCCATTATAAAATAGTTTTTCTTCGATATATCTGTAACCAGGCAACGCTAGTGTCTTTTACTTGTGTTGTGAAAATATAGTAATTCTTGAGTAATTCATGATACAGTGTCATTACTTAAAACTATACAAATGCCTAATAATGCAAATAGTATAGCTACCAACAAAGTTCATAACAACCAATTATCAACATTAAGGTTTCCATTTTTACTTGATGCTAATACATATCTCACGGGGGAAATTGTCTTACTAAAATGCATTGATATTGATATCCCACGACATGATACTTTGATGCAATTACTAATGGTATTCCGCCAGGGGCTTTCTTCTGTGTCTTGCGCTTAGAGGGCATTGCAGGAACTTAAAAATTGGTAGTTGTTCTCATTGCACCAATGCGCTTTTTATACCAAGGCAAGTGCATTCTAAAGTGTTAACGCTTCCTTAAATACGACAGCCGGAAGGGACAGTCACTGAGGAACATCCCAAAACAGTTATTTAACCTCCATTCAAAGCCTTTTTAACTTGCACTGTCAGCTTTAATGTTGTTTTTTAATTTTGAAGTGAAACATTTAGTTTCTACGTGATACACAACAATGCCATCATCTACCTGTGATAAGTTTCTACGTGATACACAACAACGCCATCATCTACCTGTGATAAGTTTCTACGTGATACACAACAATGCCATCATCTACCTGTGATAAGAAGAATGTGTACTGGGATATGTGTAACATTTATCTCCCTTGTTTAATTGTAGATGGCGCCACGTTTCGTTACATCCTCAGTTCTTGTCAACGGTGGTGATGCTGAGAGAAATTGCCTCGTCCCAAGGTCTGCAGAGGGATAGATATGTCCGTCTATTTCTGTCGCCGTAAGTCCTTTATAACCGCATTGATACATCACTGCTGGATTGTCTTCATGTTGTAATCTTCGCCTTGTGTGTGGGAAGCCAAGGATGTAGGCTGGGTCGTGCTAATTACGCAAGCGCTGTCATTGAAAATAATAAGAATCTGATGATAAATTAAAAAATGACATGATATTACATGGTAGATAATGTATGGATCTTTTGGTATAACCAGGTTTCACGCCGATGTTTTTTAAATGTTTTTTTCTGTTAGATTTTCCTAAGGTTAATTTTATTCTGCCAAACTTAAGATTTATATGCTTAATATTCATAAGTTATTTACAAGGCATCGCGTTCTAGTAATGAAAGTGTATTGTTTCCTGTTTGTTCAGATATTTTATCGTTAGTTGTGCTTTCTATATCACATTAACATTGCTTATTTTACATTCTCCTGTTTTAATATACAGTGCTTACATTGATATGTTTTTTTCTCGTCGCCGCATGGTAGATTTCTGACTGGGACAGTTTTTTTGTCTCCAAATAATTGTTGGAAGCAATATTTTTGTGACAGATTGTGATATTTTTTTACCGAATAACACATTGATGGCGACCAGTGACATGCACTATTATACCATTTATGCCAATAACGGAACGTAATGCTGCTTCTACAAATGGCGCTACATACATGTTTGTGCTATTCAATGATATCGGTAACAGTTGTATAAACATCCCTAACTATTCTAAGTTTTAAACTTCCTTCAGGACACACAAGGGTACCGTCTTGCATTATATTTGATTTTAAGTATCAATAACGTTATCGCGAAAATACGATCCGCAGAATATGACAAGCGTGCAAGTGAGCTGCAACGATAAACTTGATAACCGTAATGACGTCATGGCAAAGCGCGGATTAAGTTGTGGCGATTAGTTTACATCAAGAGTAATTATAGTTGGAAGAAGATTAGTATCACACATCTAAAAAAATGTTGATTATTTGTTTGAACAGAATACGCTAACTTGTTACTCAATATGCTGTAATAAAGCGTATTCATTTGACGATTTGACACTTTATATGACGAGTGTTCCGTCTTTGTGCTTAAACATCACAACAAATTCGTTCAATCACACATCCTGATCGCAAAATTATAATCAGTCTATATTTAACTTTCTAGTGTTGGGTCAAAGTCGCAACAAATTGGGCCCACGTTAATACCCCGTTATAAGATACATCACATTACACACTGAACCGATATCCTTATTAGAGTTACTCACCTTGAATTGTTTTGTCGTGCCTTTTTTAAATCGTTTTGGAATTCGTCCGCGGTTTAGTTTCCCTCGCATTCTTATCCTTAAAAGACCCCCAAGTTGACATGGTGAATTAATAGCACTGCACCATCAGCAGAGGAGCCTATGTGAACAAAACTGCTGACAAAATCCTATTGTGAGATTGTTAAGCAACATAAAGCAAAAACGCTAGCATGTGTGTGAAAAGATGCTGTTTTATGAACAAAGTAGTGTGAACTGTCTTTCACCAAGTTGGTTAGGACAAATGTGTTTACACAAAAACGTTAATGCACTAGTGAAGTGGTGCTGAATTAAAGTCCCTATACCTTTTTATTGCCCTGAAATTGTTCATTATACACGTTCGTGACTGAAAGACGACATATTCCTTCTAAGTCTATCACATTATTTCATTTGTGCGAAGGCCAGTTATTTTATGGTCATGGTGATCATTTATAGAAATACGATAGAAAAAGTGGTTATCGGGGCTTAATACAAATATAAATTGTGACGCAATAAAAATGGCAGGTTTAAAGAGATTATATATGTTTTGATGAAGTGTTTTAATTTTAAACATACAGACTATACATTCTCGAAATGTCACTTTGGTGCCATTTGATAAAATTACCAATGCCTGCATGGTAGTTACTATTGTCCAGCTTTGATTCTGTGGACTGTTACGCAGCATTGACTTCCGGTTTCGCGACTGCTGGGTAAATAGTTTCACTTGACTAAATGTTTACCTGATGACTAGGCCTAAAATGTTACTTGGTTACCAATGTCCGAGAAACAATACACATGTAGCTTGGTCTGTTATGTTACTCCATTACCATGAGATAAAGATCTTTTATGTCATTTAACAATCAATGTTTGATATGGCTAGGTCTAAGGTGTTACTTGACTAGCAATGTGCAAGAAAAAACATTTGCAGTGGCTCTTGATAATCGACGTTTGAGATAACTGGGTCAATAGCGTTACTTAATTAATATTATAGTATTCGAGATAACAGGGTCTGTAGTTTTACAGATCGATCTGCTACTGGGATATGAATGCTCGAGACAGTTAGGTCAATACCTTCACTTTATCACTAATATTCGAGATAACAAAGTATGTAGTGTTACTGGAATTGAACGTTCGAGATAACTTGATGTGAATTGTTGCTTGATTAACCAACAATGCTGATGTTATGATGTTACATTGAAACCCATGTTTTGATATGGCTAAGTCTGTAGTGCAACATTTAACTGATGGATTATAATGACAATCTAACAGGACAAATCACCAATTAACTGCCGTTATAACGGCCACGGCCAGCGAAAATCACCAATTAACTGCCGTTATAACGGCCACAGCCAGCGAAAATCACCAATTAACTGCCGTTATAACGGCCACGGCCAGCGACAATCATCAATTAACTGCCGTTATAACGGCCACGGCCAGCGAAAATCACCAATTAACTGCCGTTATAACGGCCACGGCCAGCGAAAATCACCAATTAACTGCCGTTATAACGGCCACGTATAAAGCAACGTATTTTGTTTCAATGTTATGTGATTCATAAATAAAATAAAAAAAATGCAATGATTGGATAAATGAAACACCGTTTTTGTATTTATCGAGGGGTAAAGTATTCGCAAGTTTATAGGAGTCACTAGCCTTTCGTGGATAATTAATCGTATAAACATTCCCCGGGTTTCAAGACAATACCGAGTTTTATTAACTTGGTCCTAAGCTGTTCAAATTGTTTTTGCAAATTATCTTCAAAACAAAAGGTTAAAGTGTATATGACCCCATAAAAATTCAAGGAAAACGTGTTTGTAATTATTTAGAACAATACATTTATTGTACTATTAAAATTAAATGCATGCTACAAACTGTACATAGAAGTCACTGACACTGTTTTTTTCTTGAGTGTTTATGTTTAAAAACAGTACTTGACAAGTATTTATTAAACCAGTGTCAGTTTATCGCTGACATTAAGGTACAAAAGCTAGCCGTAAAATGGTGGTACTTCAGGGTTAGCATGGAAAAGATGGCCTATTACTCTGAAAGACGAGAGATATTTATGACAGAATTTCGAGAATTACTGCATTCTAATGAGGGAGAGGAGACTTTTTATTATTTGGACGATCGACTGCAGTAAAGCATGTCGTATTATAAACGGTCATGAAATAAGATCATTAACTGATTTCGAATTGTCTTGCCGACCAGTGAGAAGACAGTATAACGGATAACCTTATAGACTTTGTGTTAAGTGAAATAAAAACTTTTACCAAACGCTTGCCATTGTGTGTTTTTCTCTCCAATATGACCTTTATACTCTTTATTTACGTCTACTGCGACAACCGCTCAATAACAAATGTTCCCGCAAACTGGGGCGATTATCTCATAACCTGACAATAGAACGTGACAAGTTTCTATGACGTCAATAAAAATACATGTGGGCGGAGCAATGCATTTTTGGGGGATGGGTTTTGTTTGCAAACGAGACACAATGCTGGCAAGTTAGCCATAGCTTATGTAAATTTGAGGCTTTTACTCTTTATGAACCTATCACATGTTACTAAGTTTTGGAAATAAGGTATGTATTCACTGATCAGACTAATGTTTAAAATAGTTATGAACCATTCATAGAATAAAGACTGTCAATACAAGGAATACTTTTCTATTCTGGTCAGGGAAAGGGCTGATAACTCCGGTTGAGCATGTGTTAAGTACAAAGATGACGAATGATAAATTTACTCGGTCCCATAATCTTACCAAAATAGCAATATATTCCTTAACAAAACGTCAATTTTGCGACAAAATTAACAATTTTCCCGCCAGATTCTATGCATGACGTGACGTCATGTAATTGTTTTAAAGAGTAATAGTTGTGAGAAATACTTTAACCCATTTCATCATGTTTAAAAGATTGTGAAGAAAAATAGGGAAATGTGTCCCCAAGGCTAATGACTTCGAGTTAAAATAAATGAAGAGTGCCTTTGCTGAGATTTTTGTTATCCAAATTCATATTTTTGATGATCGAATGATATAAGATATATATCATACATTTCCAATAACTGATGTAAAAGTCTACACATTGGAAAGAAAAACTGATACTCATTTCGGCAGTTATAATAAAACGTATATTCATTTGATGGTGGAACATGACATACTCAATTTGTTTTCATTGCGATGTCAGGATAATCGGTAAACTTGTCAAATGCTGTAGACAGATATTACTTGAGATCTCTCGGGTATGAAAGAAATATTTGCCTGTAACTGATTCCTCAACACGAATATTGCTATCTTTGCATAATCTTTGTAATTGAATCCTACAACTAGTAAGTCTTCAGGGAACTGTTAGAATTGTATTTGGTAAAAGTAAGCGACATGTAATCAAAGCCTCCCGCAAGAAAGACAGTGAAATATGTGTGAAAAATAGATATAGCCAGAAATAATGTATCTTTACGTTTGTTTGTTTGGGGTTTTTTTTTCTTTCCTTTTTTTCTAACTTTTATAAAAATATATTTGTGCTTTTCATTTTGAAAAAATATCTCTGAAGGCTTTTTTATCATTTTTATGTGTGAGTCACACAATAAATCAAAGCTTATTTCAAATACATGAACACGTAGTCAATATCAATTGTCTATCTTAAATTGAGAAAGCCTTTGATCTAAATGAAGCCCGTTTCCGTTTCAACACTCAAAATGTGTTGTTCAAATTGGAATAAAATGGCCATTCAGTAGAGATGGAGGCGGTTTGATAACTATAACACGTTTTCTAGTTCTCACGGCGTGAGAGTCGGCTGGCAATTATCCAAACTTGCCAAGACAATAACGGACAATGGTACATAGAGGAGAACAGCGTTGATAGGTTTTATAGGTTAGATTGTACAAAATATAAAAACTGAATCGGTTTTTCTTTTATTTCAACAAAGTTTATTTCACGGTAAGTTCGATAGAATAACAGAGAAGCCCTGTCAATTCTCTCCTTGTGTGGCCAACGTGTTTGATTGGATAAATGATAACGAAATTAATTGATTTAAAATTAACTTTGAAATAAATTGCTGAACAACGAAACAAAACAAAACAAAACGAGATAACTACCATCTATGATATGACACTCAGCGTCACACAATACACTAACACTAATTCATACTAATGCATGGTGCAATCAAACAAATATAATGAAGAAACGACAGTTTGGTCAAGCATTACATATTGTCCAAGCACTGTAAAAAGTCCACGTGCATATATATATATGTGTGTACTTATAAAGGCAGGGTTTGTCGATACACTAGACTCTGATAATCCAGACATTTGTAAATACATTAAATTTCCACAAAGTTTGCCTATTTCCGTTCCATCAATCCTCAAATTCTGCCATTCCGTTCATTCATGCGTTCCTCAAATGTCCGCCCTTCTGTTATTCGCTAGTATCACCGTTGCCTTTAGGTATAATGACGTGCACAAAATGTTCATTTCAGCTCTGAGGTTATTAACGTCTTTTAAAATTCACCGACAATCAGACAACGTCGTTAAAAAAACGAAAGAATCATGTAGATAACTTTCTCTAAAGTAATACGTAAAAAAGATGACGTAGTTAAAATACGCCTTCTGGTAGTTACGTAGGCTCATGACAGCCGTCAGAAAGATGATGTTGTCAAAGCACGGCGAGAGGTAGATATAGATAAATATATAATATCTAGAAAACCATATGCTTCTCTTGGGAATGCACAATTGCATGAACTATGACGTTACAACGGAAGAGAATTTTGCCAAAAGTGTTAACCAACTTCTGACATGTTTATCCAGTGAGTTGGGAGTGAGGAAACCTATCGTGGTTTCTGAAGAGAATATACTCTAAAATAAGCCGTAATATAGATAACTTCGTTCAAGAAGCAGTGTCAGCTGGATCGCGTGGTTAGATTATACACTCCTCTGTTTCGCATCAAATTCATAAAAAGTGTTAACAACTTCCGGTGTAATTACTCGACGCCCCCATATTGGATGACGTTATTCAATTGCGGTGACAAAAAACGGCAACTCTTTCTATTTATGTACACTTTCCGTGTAAAAGTTTGAAAAAAATGAATTAGAAAACATTATCAATATATTTTGGTCAATTGCAAGTGTCCAACATCGTTGACAAATCACTTCGTCTGACGTCATTGGGGGACCGTCGGCTAATATCCATCTTAATAAAGCATGTATTCAAAATTACCGTGTACTGCGATCGGCGTTGTTTATCACAAACATAACGCTGTACTTATAAAGCAGCATAGACAATTTATAGTGTTTATCATAACCGACGATTTATTGATGGACGGATATAATTATCCTGGAACGGTTATGACGACACACTTGGTCAAGCAATGTCTGCTGATGTATTATATAGACGATTATCTTGGCTACATACAAATAGTGTACTTCTTTGTAATTATATATATTATACAACCACTTTCGATATAAAATATGTTTTCCGGATCGATATCGGTCTTTATATTGTTAAGTTGCATTGGGATTCCGTGAATTATGTTACTTTCGAAGAAGTAAAGCTTGGCAGAAGTTGCGTCTGTCGTGTCGCGCTCGACTGTCACACGGGAGCGATTGTGCTGCGCCGTACCTCCCTGAACTGCCGTGCAGAGATCTTTATCCTCTAGGCGTGACAAATTGTCCCACGCCTTGTAGTCTCCAACCCCCATCCTTATCTATATTTCATTGCAGTGGTCTGAAGGTGTCGCCAAGAATGTCTATTTTCATTACTGGCTTGAGAGGAGTCAATTAAACATTGTGTATACTGCCGAAAATATCGCGTATTGTAAAAGACCGGGGTTGATGTATTGTCGGAGACCGGAAATACTACAGATCGTTAATTCTAATGTGTCAAAGACGGTTGGTGATAAACTGTCCGTGACCGGAAATACTTCTGACCGTGTGCTGTCAAAGACTGATGGTGATTGACTGTCAGTGACAGTACATATGTCATGCCATGTACTTTGTATACGTGCTGAAGTTATAACGGGAGGTATAAATGAAGTATAAAGTATATATGAATTCTGGAACTACCTCCTGATTTGAGAAATACCCAACAAATTTCTCAGCACGTCAACCTTATGAATTGGTGTGACATACTCATATAAAAAGCAGAAATACCGCAAGTTTGACAGTACACCTACCCAATATTACAGGCGTAACTTTCTTCAATTCGTCGCCAAATTACAGTTATGCATGTATCGATGACGCAGCGGCTCTTAATCCAGAAAAGACCAGAACATGGCCTACGTGCTAGTAATTTATTGAGATCGTGTAAACAGTCATACAAATCGACGCCAGGGAATTAGGATACATTGCGTTGATAAATATGGAATGTTTTCCAGGACATTATTTAATAAACCGGGTATTCATTTTGTTAGCTTTTAAGCGAATAGATCTGTCAGAAAAAAGTTACAACTTGTTTTTAATAAAACAGCGTCAACAAGATCCTTTTTCATAATATAAATTACTTTTGCGTTCATTGTGTTTTGATACTAGCGGGTTTTTTGTATTTGATGACGTATAACCACACGAAGCGTTATGGCACAGATTCTTGATGAGAAGACCGAAATTGTGTATTTTTGAAATAACGTTCAAGAATAGACGGCATAAAACATATAAAACACGAAAGGAAAAAACTGCCGGTTTGACCTTTTCTTCAAATTAAGATAACCATATATTTTGGTGTACGGTGTTCGAGAATATTGGGCACTCCCTACGGAATAGATTGGGTAGCATATTTTCCAATACCTAGACCGATCGATTTTAATGAGCGTAAGTTTTAACCCGGCGACATGTGCATGTCAGAATCGTCCATTTGTTCAGTGATCAACATTCTACGCAGACAACCAGGGTCCTAAATGCCATCTCCATGCTCGTACTCGTCAGTCAGGGCTCGTTCCAAATGTCCGACAGATCAGGTTAAACCTGTAGGTCCTGTGTCTCTGCTGATTTCTAAAATTAGCTTCTGTATTGCTTACCAACTATTCTTGGACATTTTGCACTGCATACAGAACACATTTCCGTTTTTTTTGGTTTAGTTATAAAACTTGTCGGTTTTCAACATATCATTGGAAGGGAGGTACTGTCCGTTCTGTCCGAACACCGTTGTGTTCTGTGTGACTGTCCTACTTGTAAACATTAAAGGAGATCTATTCAATATGCAAAACCATATAATAATATTTTTTCTAGTCTCAATAGTCATCAAAAGTTCTTATTTCTAATGCAATCTAATGATGTACAATTCTTACTTACAAAGTCGCGTACCCTCATGTTTAAATATAGGCATCAACATATTTTCAATAACTAGGTAAACTAAATTGTACAGTGTAAATTATGTAATTAAGAACCTCATAAGCCAATAACGGATGGGCGTTACATCAGTTTTAATCTTGAAGTCATATTTTTAATTATGCATTTTATCAGCAATGTTTATTGTTATCTGTATTTGCACATGTGATGTGATGCGTGACACTAAAATAAAATATTGATTGGTTGAGTTATATTGAGTTAACGTCATTTTAACGGTTTTGGTTATTTAAGAATGTGTCTTTGTATGTGTAATGTTTGTGTTTAGTATATGTTAGTGGGGTATTATTTCTACCCGGTCACATTACACTGACCATGGGTTAATCAGTTGGGATTACCCTAAATGTCTAACTTTTACCAGGGAATAAAAATACCATTTTTTGGACTTTGGTATATCCCATTGCCTTAACCACTTAGATGAACGCATAACGCTTATGTTACACAAGCAAATACTTACACAGTTTTATAAATGCACGTTATGGAACTCGCATGCCATAAATGTTCTTCATAAGAATATTGTTTTGCAGTTTTTATTTTATTTTGATGAAATGGTACACCACTAGAAATGCATCCAACACTTCTGTTAGTTATATCAATATTCGTTTCAGAGTATGAACTATGAAGAGTTTATTGACATATACAATTTGTACAGCTTAATTTAATATTGTGGCTACGGGAATGTCGTCAAAAATATCGTTTATGCAGAAATGAAAGTGATATCTCAATAGCACGGTTTAATTAAGAATACATTGCTTATAGAAAGACTGAATAGATATCCCGCTTTGTGCAGAAAGTTATGAAAATGGAATGTAAAACAGGTCAGGAAAATTTATCATAAAATGAATTAATATTTAATCAAATAGGAAAATAACGTAACATGCAAGATGTATGGTACGTGTATGTATGTATATCAGCTTACCTAAATAATGGTTTCCATAAGTAACACTACGAAATTACTGGAACGCGTTTATGAAAAAGGGATTCTGTCTCTAGCCAATCGCAACGGCTGATAGTGAAAACGCCTGTAAATGCCGCGGAGCTGTTGAAATTATTGTATATCCTCCTTTGTTGAAGTTTTAAAAGAAAACAAAACGAGAAAATAACAAACATAGACACGCATCGAGTTCGACGGACGAAAAATACTATAACTAAGTTATAACTATTTCTCTCTCACCGTTGTCCCCAGATATAGACATTTAAGCTACAATATCTTGTCACAACATCATGACAAGTCAATTCAAACCCTTCAGGTTCGGGGAGGACCTGCTTTTTCCCGCTGCATGTGTATTGTAAGAGGCGCTTACTGTGAACCGTCAGTTTCTACTGTCTTGTACTGCGACAACACACTAATCTACGGTCACCTCTGCAACATTTAGGATCTTATTCTTTCAAGTCTTTTTTCTTTTGTGTCTATCTACTCTCTCCCCGGCGCTATTTTCCTAGGTTTGGTTTGGGTTGGTTATAATTTGTTCAACGTCCTATTAACAGCTATGGTCATTTAAGGACGTGCCATGTGTGTTGTGTACGCGTGCATGTGTGTATGTGTGCCGGAGACAGGATATGTTGGTGTACTTGCCTCCTTCTGATAGTGCGGATCTGATGCCGACTTTAGAGTGCTATCTCACTGAAATACCATGCCGAAGTTACCCAGCACAGCATTTCGTCCGGTCACATTTACTGACAACGGGTGAACCAGTTGTAACCATTACCCAAAATGCTGAACGTTAAGCAGGAAATAGCAACTACCATTTTGAAGAACTTTAGTATGTCTCGGCCTTGGGACAAAACCCATTACTTTCCTCACCTGAGCCAATGTTTAGACTTATTGCCAAGAAAGGCGGTAGGAAATAAAAGGTAGTTAGAAGAAGAGAGAAATATATAAAGATCGGCAATATTTCGATTAGTCGGCATATTTATGATAGTCGGTTTTGTGTCCCCATAAGAAGACAGAATAACAAATTCCCAGATGTTTAAGCGCCATTTTGTCCAAAGCGTTCAGCGAAAATTGCTGCGCTGGAGGCGGACATGTTGTTTACGCTGGAGACGAGAGCCCAGCAGTGATAGCCTCGTTTTCGAATTGGAACTCTTTTGTGCAGGCAATTTGAATAGGATTCTGAAACTGGACTAGTCTGCAGGGGTTCCCACAATTAAGTCACCATCCACTATATTATAAATAACAAATACTAATTTACGTTTCAAAATGTTTATGGGTGGTGGTTCGAATCTTTCCCGATTAAATGGACACAGGCGGAATGAACAACTGTAAGTGCTGTGTCAGTAAAAATCACTCGAACGAAATCAAAATTGTATATACTGCAATGAAAAGACGGCATATCTCTGAATCCCTACCTTCCCTTCCCAAAATCCCTTATATATATTTGAAACAATGAATTACATTGTTAATCAAAATCAACATTTACGATTGTCTTACGAAAATATGACATTTATAGGGCAGTACTTTACGAAAATGCTGACATCTAATTGGCTGACAGATATTTGGTGTTGTTTATTATCATTTAATTTTTTAACTAAGCGATGGCACGCTGTTGTAATTACTGCAATAATTACAAAGGTGACAAATGCAAAACTGTTTCAAATGATTTGTTATATCAACACATGGAAGAGGAAGTTGATTGACCCTAGGGATGCTGTCGGGAAACGCTATGGGAACTAGTTGAACATGTTTAGGTCGCAAGATTTTTAAAAACAGCTGTGTCTTCATGGCCGACCATGACGACGATAAATGTCTTTTTTTAATTACAATGCACTTTTAAGACCTTGGTCCGTTATACCTGTAACAGTTTCTTACTGTAGAACTTACCGATTGTGATTCATAAGTTTTAAGCCTTTGGTAAAAATGAGCATTGATGAGTGCATTTTTTTCTACATGAATATATATATATCTTTTTAAATAAGATAAATTTAATATTGCTATTTATTTGTGGATTTTTAAGTGATTTTAAACGACGCATTAATGAAAATCAAGAATGCTCTCGATACAATTTAAGTTTACTTAAAACGGCATTGCTAATTCTGTTATTACAATGTACGATTGCTCGTGCTTGTCTCGTCATTCCGACAAGTTGGTGACACCAGCGGTATCTATTCGATTAGCGGTTCTAGATTTGTTAAATGCGTATCATTTGTTTCAAACGCGGAAGTGTAACGAGTTAAGTGTCTGAGCTAGCCATATAAACGACCCGACAAAAATACCCCCGTTAGATTAAACGTTCCGACTGTCTTGTCTGAGTTTAAGGTTTAATTTTCTTGTTAACGAGCTTACGGAAACAACAATTAACTATTTATTTCCTTATAGGACCACTAGTCACAAAATACTTTAACGTGACAAACAGGAAGTAGATATAGGTTATTTGTTTATTAAATGTTGATTGCTTGTTTAGTTGCTGGCGAGATACTCTTTTGATCTTCAAACAGTGGAATCCTAGGAAGCACAATATATACTGTAAGACTATGTCAATCAGGCGCAAAACAAGAGACTTGAAATATGATAAATACACTGACAACCTTGATCAACATGGCGGCTGTTCCAGACAAATTTATTAATATAAACTAATATGTTCCATGGATATATTGATATTAAATTGTAATGACTAAATGTATGAGTTATATTAAATAACTTAGTCATGTTTTAAATAAAATTAATATGTCAATCTGCTCCCTTTGTGAGTGTGCGTGCCTGTTACT
Organism: Chlamys rubida; assembly: GCA_032359455.1. Classification (NCBI taxonomy): domain Eukaryota; kingdom Metazoa; phylum Mollusca; class Bivalvia; order Pectinida; family Pectinidae; genus Chlamys; species Chlamys rubida. Next base: position 16,352 of record JAUMHH010040112.1, read on the forward strand.
TCTTGTGGACTACGATTACTTTGAATTGTTATGGTGAATTATTAAATCTGTAGCGGCATGGGTGTTGAAGATGTGATCTGGGTGTTAATGCATATAATTACAAAAACAAACTTCCAACACGATTTAAAATTTGATGTTTAAATGTAGTAGTTTTATCGTTAATACATATGAAAATGGTGTTATATAAATATTGACCTTGATATACAATTACAGCATTACGTTGAAGTTAATACTCGGTTTTATCAGCAAAATAAATAAAATGTTTGGTGTATTTTTATCAATATTTATTTTATATCAGTTTACATGATTTGTCAGAGGTATGAAACTTCATTACTTTCACATAATGATAATTGTACCAATCGACAAACACCACTAAATGTGTACTATTCAAAGTGAAATCGGACGAGGCACGAACGCTTAACGCAGGAATAAATAGCATGGGATCAGGAAGACTGACTTCAAACCATTATATAAAAACGAGATATTGCGCAATCAGATTTATTCAAAGTTCATTCCTCCTTCCACATTCAACCATTGATCTTTGAGCGTTCGTCCCAATCTCTCACACAGTCAATCCATCAAAATAATTTGAACATCCGGTTTATCACACACTGACTTCCTGTTTTGCAAACAGTAACTTCCGGTTTTTCACAGTGTACGTGCGTTTCTGAGGTCACCTCTGTATTATCATTCTTCTCTATCACTCCGAGCAAACGCATCTCGATTAGTGATAGTGCGATCCAAATATTTGACGGAGTTAATGTCCACGGCCGGCCCTATTTGAAGCTGTTTGCCTTTCATTCGTCAAAGCATTGTATTACAGATACATTCACTGCTGTCGAACATTTACACACACGCAATTTCCAAGAACTGCAGTGTAGTGTAGAGAAAGAAGATGCGGTCATAAGGAAACAACCGATAATCGCTTAACACGCAGAAAGATTATGAGGTATTGATAAGAGACAATAAAAGATGAAATAACTCCAGCAATAAAGAAGCGCACACTGTTTTTGTCTTAAGTAACAACTTTTCCTTTGAACGTAAGTGTTTGAGAAAGTAAAGATATTTATCTTTTGCTATCTGCTACCGGCGATACCATCTGCCTAGTGAAGAGGAACACGTAATAGGCGATATAAATAGAAAGCATGGAGGTTGTGATACTGGGTACTGTACAGTGTGAAGGTATTATTAGTCTTAACACCTTGTGCAGGGGGCCGGTACACACCTACAAACCAAAAAAAACGATGTTAACCAAGGCAAACCTGGATTTATATATTGAACAAAATATTCGGGACACATGGATTCATCTGAAGAGAACTTCCATCCTTTTCATAGCTCAACAAGATTCATCAGTTTGGATGTATGTTGGTATCGAAGATTTAATTAATACATAAACAATGTGAGTATTAAACGTGTCCAAACGTTTCAAGATCGATTGTTACCTTTGTCAGACTATCAATTCATCTGACAGAGAGATTGATAAAGGTACCAGTTGGTCTTGAAAACGTTATGATATATTTTGAATATGTAGATACTGTATAAAGAAAAGATTCGATATTTTCCCATCATTTTCCTTTTTTCTTGTCATTTATATCTCTCTCCTGGTCTTTTCCCTCAACATATCATTTTCCTCATGCCTATAACGTCATCATCTCTGCTATAGATCCACCTTCCCACACCGTATATTGCTAGCCTAACATATCCTGTTAATCTCTCATCAAGTCCCTAAAATGGTATTCCATGAAGAGGAGTGTTTATAGACAATGCTATTGAACAATTAACCGGAGGACGGCTCGCTAACGGACCGCGAGACTAACGAGCCGACATAAGGAGGGCGAAACACGGAAAGCCACTTATTGCGTAATGCAAAACCCACAAAGTCTTGTCAAGCCTATTTGAGACACCGAGCAAATATTCAAACATTCAGATGAAGTTAATCAAACGATCAATCACGTGCTATTGATGAGGCCGCGAACCGATATTTAGATTGTTATATTTATAAGCGATTACATCACTTAAAAGGACAGGGAAATATCCTTCATCTCGAAATTAGTTTCGTTATTGACAGGGACAAACTTGGAACAACAAACTATAAAGTGAAGTTCGGTTTGGCCTCCGAAACCAACTTCATCTGTTTTAGCTTAATCTAATAGCAACATCACTTCATATGATGTCTAATCCTTAAACAGTGTAAGTCTACATTAGGGTCCGACAAATATCACAATGCCACATCATATTTTGACAACGCTACAGTAAAGTTTGTCTTGGTCAGAGGAAACATCACAGTTTGCTTAGTACATTGTAGCACTGCTACATCAGATTTTTACGAATTGCAATACTAAATAACTGTTGTGTTACGGCACTAGTCACAGTATGTCTAATAGCAATGCTAGGTCACAGTATGTCTGGTTTCAATGCGAGATCAAAATTTGTAAAAATGCGAAATCCCTGTTTGTCAGGAAACAACGCTAGATAATTGTTTGTCTTGTAAAAATGCTAGATCACAGTTTGTTTAGTAAATACGCTAGGTCACAAATTGTCTGGTAACAATGCTACATCACAGTTTGTTCAGTAGCAACGCTAGATCACAATTTATCTAGTAACAACGCTAGATAAATGGTAACAATGCTAGATTACATTATGTCTAGTAACAAGTTACATCACAGCTTGTCAAGTAGCATTGCTACATCACAGTTTGTCTAGTAACAGAGCTACATCATTCATTGTCTAGTAACGATGCTAGATCACAGTTTGTCTAGTACAAATGTTAGATCAAGTTGTCTTACATTGATGCAAGATAAAAGGTTGTCTGTTTACAACGCTACATCACATTTTGTCTAGTAATTATGCTTCATCATTGATTGTCTAGTAACAACGCGTGATCACAGTTTGTCTGGTAACGATGAAAGATCAACGTTTGTCTAATAACAATGCTACATCAGTTTATCTTGTAGCATTGCTACATGACAATATGTATAGTAAAAATGCTAGATCAATGTCTGGTACACTTTGTCTGGTGACAACGCTACATCACAATCGCTTTATGCTTCATCACAGATTGTCTAGTAGCAATGCTACGTCTCAGTTTGTCTAGTAATAACGCTTGATCACCGTTTGTCTGGTAACGACCATAGCTCACAGTTTGTCTAATACCAATGCTAGATCAGTTTATCTTGAAGAATTGCTTGATAACAGTTTGTTCAGTAACAACGATAGATCGCACTTTGTCTTGAAACGACGCTATATCACAGGTTATCTGGTAACAACGCTAGATTGTTATTGTTAGGACGTGTATCGTTTTGTGTAGCTCTCTCTATACATGCGTGTATATCTGCTGGATGCAAGGGTATGTTAGTGCATTTGCCTTCTTGTGATAGTGCGGATATGATGCCGACTTTATAGTCTTAACTCACTGAAATACCATGCCGAAAACACCCAGCACAGCATTCCGCGCGGTCACATTATACTGACAACGGGTGAACTAGCTTTTGCCATTACTATCAATGTTGAACGTTAAGCAGCGAATAGCAACTTCCATTTTAAGGTCCTTTGGTATGTCCCGGTATGGGGACAGAACCTATTGCCTTTCTCGCCTGATAGAACGTTGAACATCAAAGCCAAATATGAAGTATCAGCAAGAAAGGCGCTACGAAACAAAAGAAAGTTAGAAGTAGAGAGAAATACAGAGATGTCATCAATGGCATCGGGTGCAGCAGATTTATTTTAGTCGATTTTGTGTGTCCTAAAGTAGAGGGAACAAACGCAAATCCCCAATTACCTCTGACAATACAAGCAGAGGGAAACAGCTGATTGATTCTTTTCCCGATTTCCGACCTGCAATAATGGTTTCGGAGAGAGATGTTGAAGTAGGAGGTACACCCGTGTTTACAGCGGTATGATGCTAGCTATACTTTTCAACAAGCTGACGCCTACCAGAACTGTCATGCAGCAAACCAATGTCCAGGCGTTGGATTCGCCATCTGAATCAAGCGTTGATGGATGGATGAAAGTGACAACACCCGACTCGTCGCTTTGTTTTCTTATCAACAGGATAAAAATGACATCTCCGAATTTTCTTAGATAACAAAGGTTATAAACGTTTTGTTACATGTAATACCACACGCCGGATTTGAAAGGTGTCAAAGATATTAAACAAAGCGGAATTCAATTTTATTTCCTTACGTGCCGTACAGAGTTCGATGATTTTTCATGTTAACGCATGCGCCCAAGGGCCCTTATAAAATGACGAAATTCCATGCACAAAATTTCGCACGATTCTTCTGTTAATGAGATCTTTGTTTGTTTATACTACTTCATAAGCGAATCATTAAGTAGTTTTGCAAACCAAGTGATGTAATAGATCTTTATCAATTAAGCGGAAAGCACGTTTATTGTGTAAAGATATCCCCGTCAAAGTAATTCTCGCCATTCGTTGGATTCTCTGCTCCCTTGACATCTCGTTAACCCGCATATGAATAATAATAACGTGAACATACTTTCAACCCGGCGTCTAGTGAGAGAAGTAGCAGTCATGAGAAAGATTAGCTCGCTGATACCTGACTTAAGTAAGTAACTGGAATTCTATTTTTTTTATAACAATATATACATGTACTTACAGTGTTGATGAAATTGTATGACTTCAGTTGTTTTTTTCGAAAGAGCGGCACGGTGCCTTCGATTCTTTTTACTGAACTTTAGATCAATCACAACTATATAGAATATAAATACATGTATTCGTTATGAAAGGATATTGTTTAACAATCATGCTTGTATGAACGGTTGCATCCATATATAACATGAAGCCCTAGCGGGCCGCGTTATGCAATATGGATGTAACCGATCATCAGTGAAATGTCAATCATGTACGTGACACAAAAACATGTCAAGCCCATGCTATGAACATTAGAACACGATAATGCACTTGGTAGCAACATATTGTACGGGGCCATTGTTCTATTGATTGTCATCTGGAAATACAATATCTAAACAGATTCAACGTGATTGCAGTGTACATATTTGGACAAGTTGTAACTTACAATATGGCAGGGCTTGCTCAATGTACGTGTCGGAGAAATAAACACGAGGATAATTTTTAGAAAAAATTGAAAGTGAACTAAACGGTCTGTTTTCATATTTCTTCTATTTATATCTATCAATAAAAATCAGGAACTCGATGGTAATCGTATGTACAGGCCGTTACTGGGCGTTAGTCGTGATACGACTAGACGAGAAAACTTTCGTATATCGACAAAACCCGCATTTTAACGACTTTCTTGTTCACAAGATTGTTTTCTTTCTAAGTCTATTGATCAACAGTGTTTTAAATGTTCGTCCGTTATCTCGACCGACAGCTCGTCTTTGAAACAAAACGTGGCTCTAATAGGTAACCCATACTGAACAATTAGAGTAAATTCGCTGACCAAAAGACGACAAATCATTGTAAACAAGCATAACAAGAATCGCCTCCAAACATTTCTTTTTTTCATTTTGAACGCTGGACTGGCGTAATTTCCAAAAGAAATTTGAAACGCCCAGACAAATCCTTTATCAAAGAGTTGATACGGTCCACTATAGTAACATCACGAAGTTGTTTATGTTTATGGGTACATCTACATACCAAAGACTATAAACAACGCGTCCTCTGGAAGTATTAGCTGTTTGACATTTTTACTCTTTGTACTGATTATTGGCAAGGTCATTGTCATCATAGCAGAACGTGTTTTCTTTGTGATCTCAGCCTTTCTGTGACGCCATCTTTCAGTACTGCTGTAACTGCGAGAACACCAGTGAACTACGGATTGATTTTGGAATTCAGTTCCAGTGAACAGCAAGATAATGCTACCTTTGTCCACACCTTGTTACCAGGTGCTATGAAGGATCTCCAATTTCAGAGCGTTTATACTCAGAAATTGTTCTTAATGAATGCAGCTAACTTCGAATCCGTCGTGCGTGCCACGCGAATGCGTAATAATTGACCGTCCCAAGAACATCGTGATTTTCGCTCTCCCGTGTCGATTTTGTTTGTCATTTGTTTTGATATCCCTTATTTGCCAATATCTCTTTTTGGAGGAAATAAAACTTGATGATGGTGCTCTTGAATAGTGTATCTGCTACGATAAACCTAATATACATTATACCCAGCGGTCTTAAATGGGACAGTTAAAGTTAAGTCCCTGACCAAAACAAGACAAATAATTGCAAATGAGCTAAAAAAAGCTTCGCCACACATGTCTACTATTGTCATTTTGTACGCAGAACGCAAACAAAAATATGCGACGGCAAGGAGCCGATACGGTCCATTAGTTACAACGTTGATTCACGGTATAGCGACATAACAAAGAATCCTCTGGAAACGACTGGAAAGAGTGAGAATGCTTGCGTTGATATTCTCTTAACTGATCGCGATATGGAAATGTTTGCGTTATAAATGGTTCTGAAATCTTATTTACTCGACGTAAAAAAATGTCACCATTTCCACGCCGCGAAAATGTTCACCTTTACAACATTTTCTATATTTGTTTGACACTTCTACAAAATTGACAAATGCAATATATGTCGGAAAATCTGTCAATCCAAACATTATTTTCCTGTTATAAACTATACTTTACCTATGCAAGACCTACATGTACGTGGGGTAATTGTACATTTAGAGAGAATTCCTAGACAGAACATAATCAGCAAAAGGCGGAAAATGTGCAGCAATTGTGAACAAATATGAGCAGAGTATTGCAGAACTGGAGAAAAAGAGCACATTTAAATGTGTGAGGAAGTGAAAGTTAGAAATAATTGTGGAGAAAAGTTTGCCTGGGCAGGGTGTACTGTAAAAGAACATTGTAGTATTTGGAATAACAGAAACGTAAACAAAAGAAAGCAGATGAAATAAATCGACAGCATTTGCGTTGTGTGAATTATTGGAAAGATTACTACGATCTTGCGCGACGCATTAGGAGCTCTTTGACCATTGCAGACTTTCAGGCTCGAATGTTTTAAATGTCACTTGGTAGATTTGGTTTGGTTTATTTTGTTAAACATCTTATGAACAGCTAAGGTCATTTAAGGACGTGCCTCCATATGTGTTATGCGTGCTTGCATGTGTGTGTGCATGAGGCAGGGTATGTTGGTGTTATTGCCACCTTGTAATAGCGCGGATCTGATTCCGACTTTAGAGTGCTATCTCACTGAAATACCATGTCGAAGTTGCCCAGCACAGCATTCCGCCCGAAAACATTGTACTGACAACGGGTGAACTAGTTGTTGCCAATACGGAGGCACAGAAGTCTAGTGGTTGGACACTTGGCTCGTGACCGAAGGGTTTCGGGTTCGAGTCATGTCACGGCACTGTTAGTGTTGTATCTCTGAATATGATACTTTACTCCGCTTGTTCCAGTCTACTCAGCTTTAAATGTTGAATACTAGCTGTGGGCGCCGAAATGGCAGCACCGGCTGTATGCTTCCCAGGGAGTTAGAAGATACAATCAAAATCGTTACGGCGTCAACAAGCCGTGTTCAAAAAGAACACGCCCACACACCGAACGGTTGTTTCAGCGTGTCACTCACTGCATCTGGCTCGTCGATTGGTTGATAGAACGTTTGAAGTCGGGGTCGTCTTGATTTCAGAAGCAGTGTCAACATTGTATCTTTTTCGGAGACTTGTTGGTTGCGCGCATTGTCAACTTAAGATTACGCATACACGTATATGGAAATGTAAAATTTACATTGCATGTACATGTTTCA
>JAUMHH010040113.1:0-10031 GCA_032359455.1 Chlamys rubida
GCAGGAGTTGAGGGACGGGGGAGGGGAGGCAGGAGTTGAGGGACGGGGGAGGGGAGGCAGGAGTTGAGGGGAGGCGGGAGTTGAGGGGAGGCGGGAGGGAGCACAAGGAGCATTTGGAGAATGGGAGGCGAATGCTATCGTCATTGTACGGAATCTGTTGGATTAACGAAATTTACCGAACGTGGAAACTGGCCGTTAATATAACCTGATCCTTTTTGAAGAATTTTTAGCGCCCTATCTCTGCTGAACTTATGTATACATTTGTACATATGTACTTTGGTTCTCACTGAACTAAATCGTTTTGTCGTCTGTATATGCTGCTATTTGCACAGGCGCCAGATTTCTGCCGTTTTTTGACAATGTCCTAACATTTCATAACAATTAACATTGGTTGTTGTATGATAATGTTATATACATCTTTTGAGGTGAAATATTATGATATTTTATTATGAATGGATGGAATTTGCCATATATAAGCTGTAGTACTGTGGTTTGATTGTGAAAATACGATGTTTTGTGACATGTATTTCAAACAGAACTAAAGCAATGTATTAAATGTAATTGTTTTATTTGTGGCTTCGCACCAGAATACATGCGCCTGTGATACCCGCAGATAGTGCGTGGTATTGCAACATAACCAGGCGCCTGTGATATGTGGCATCAGTTTCTAATTTAGGCTTCAGGAAATACAAGAATGAATGATATGTGTCATACATATTTAGATATGGACATCTGGTGTTGACACACAGGAGACACTAAGGCTACCAGATGTCCAGATAAAGGTTTAATGTGGTGAAACACAATCATTGAATCGATCTAAAGGTATAATTATTTTATATCAGTGTGTATGTGATATATAACGTATGTGATATATAACGTATGTGATATTATAACGTATGTGACATTATTACGTATGTGGTATTATTACGTATGTGACATTATTACGTATGTGGTATTATTACGTATGTGATATCATTGCGTATGTGACATTATTACTTATGTGATATCATTGCGTATGTGATATTATTACGTATTTTATATTATTACGTATGTGATATTATTACGTATGTGATAGCATTGCGTATGTGATATCATTGCGTATTTGATATTATTACGTATGTGATATTATTACGTATGTGATATCATTGCGTATGTGATATTATTACGTGTGTGACATTATTACGTATGTGACATTATTACGTATGTAATATCATTGCGTATGTGATATAATTATGTATGTGATATTATTACGTATGTGATATTATTACGTATGTGATATCATTAAGTATGTGATATCATTACGTATGTGATATTATTACGTATGTGATATCATTGCGTATGTGATATCATTACGTATGAGATATTATTACGTATGTGATATTATTACCAAAGTAAACCTTCATTACCGCAAGACTAGATACACTCTTTTTGTGTTTACAAAATTCACTTGGACTAGTTGGGGCATCTACACATTTAAACGTTAGAATGTACGCGATGTATTGGTAGGTTAAGAGGAACTCGGGCTGCTCAAAAGCAAAGACGTCCGATACTATGTAAGAAATTCTGTAGAACGGTAATTTGGTATTACCTGCCGAAACGGTATTCCAGCGTAGTGCAAGGGGCGAAGTAGGGAGTTATATTGCCTTGACATTTCAGTGAGATTGCGCTATAAAGTGGCTCTTGAGTGGCTCCATGAGTTGTGGACTCCGTGTTCTAGAGGCCACACTGGCGCCGAGTGGTTAGGCGTCTAACCGTCTACGATTACTAGCCCTCCACCACTGGGTCGCGGATTCGGGGCCAGTGTAGAGCAGTCGGCATGTACTTGTCGCAGGTTGATGGGTTTTAGCGGGTACTCCGGTTTTCCTCCACCAATTAAACCTGGCACGTCCTCAAATGACCATAGCTGTTTATAGGACGTAAAACACAAAACAAATTACATGTATTTGACCTTATTTGATGTGAGGACGCACTTTAAAATAAATTATTAAACGGAATATCCTTCTTACCAGGGGATTTTCTCTTTTTCTTTAAATCTTTTTCTTTATTTATTTTCGGGAATTAACAATGAAATATAGGATTTTTTAGATCACATAAATCTAGTCTTCTTTTATGGATCCACAACCACATCCGATACCTAAATATACTTTTACGATTATCGCGACTGCAGGTTATTCCATATTAATGTAACTAGACTTAATCACCGCCGTGGTCAGTGGTCAGTGACCTATTGTGAATTCTGCCCTTACGGTCAAATCGTTCGTGTCATTGTCCTCAATAAGCTCAGTTTCACAGTAGCTAACAACTCTCAATAGACCAATCGATATCTGTGATCAGAATTCCATACGGAGGAGATCGAACGACAGAAACCTGTTACGTAACTACTGATGGTGATCAATATGGCGAGGCTGATGCCGAGATCGGGTATCACAGGTAGGGAACGGTACTTGATAAGGTCTGTTTTGACGAGCAACTGACGTAACTGCTGCTTGTTGAGTCCTGTTTCGAAGAGCTGACTTGTTCTCGTGTCACCTGTTCTTGTTAGTTCCTGTTTTGACGAGAACCTGAGTTTCTATATGTGTAAGAAAGAGGAAAGCGGGTTGTGTGCTTTCCACCAGGGATCAAACCCGCGATCCCAGACTTCCTAGTCGGACTATCTACCACTGTGGTACAGGAGAATCGCGTCCCCCTCTAGCGCGAAGCTAGAAGGGACCGTGATCCTGTAGATCATAACAGCTCTATTATATGAATATGGTATTCACATATGATAGGGCCACTCAAAAATTACTTCTCGCTGAAATGCCGTAACCTGGAAACGAACATATGGTACTCCATACGGTGACACTATACTGAGAATGGGCTTACCAAGTCAACATACACCACCCAATAGGACGAGGAGATCAATGAGAGCAAACAAAAGACAGAATTAGCAAGTATTGCAATGGTTACAGCTATGTAAATGCACATAAGAAACTCCCTATTATGCAATTCCCTTCACTATTAGTCGCCTCACAACATCATGCAGTGGGATAAACCGGGTCAATTCCTCCCACAACCAGCACAGTTATATATGGAACGATCCATGTATATATGTTTATAACACGGGCACATTTCGAGTTCATTTTTGAAGCATGAGTATAATACTTGAAGCCAGTGAGACATTCATTTGACGAGCAACTGACTTGTTCACATCAAATTATGCAAAGTTACCTCCCTTGTTTTTTTTAAATCTCCAAAGGGACACAATTTTGCCATGTCTTAAAAATACATTTGATTGTCTTGGGTTTCAGACGAAATAGTGTCAGTGACAACCCGGCCTTCCCTGGTCACATAGTTTTTATGATATAGAGCTATATCTAAACCAGGGAATGAACTAATAAAGCAATTTATCTATATTGATTTTTTCTGACCCGCCAGGTCCCATGGTGTGATTACTCGTAATAAATCGAAGACCTTTGTCTGGTATCAGTTCTTTCTCGCCCTACATCTGTAGTATTGAGCGATTCCCGCCGGTATTAGGTGCTGATGCTGTTACGCCAGTTCTGACACCTGTGTTGCAATGGAGACTATACAAATGGCGTCACGAATTGGAACCTACTCAGCAATGCGGAACACCTCGGCTGATCCGGTCATCTAACGATGGAAGGAACTGTAATTGAGGCGATGTGTTCCGAATGTCCGCCATGTTTAAGGAACGAGTCACCCGAGGAGTTCCGAATGTATGACTAACGTTTAATACATGTGTCTCCGTATCAACCGTCTGCTGAGATTAGAATAATTGTTACGTGGCTATCTAACCGGTTACTAGTCTGTTCGAGTCAGAATCGTTAATCATTACGCCAACAAGAGATTATCTCATCAAGGTGTTATACGTGTGCAGATTTCACCGGCCAGATAGCCAGTCTGAAAATATAACAGAGACATACTTGATCAAGGGCGTTATTAAATTATGTGTATATCTTTTGGCTTTGCACATGGAAATAGCGCAATCAAATGAACATAAATAAGTTTGTCCTTTTCCGGAATAAAATCGATGTCTGTATTGGCAAAAATTAGTTACCACCATTCGCTGACCCGATGGTTAAGTTCTAGATGGCGCGTGTTTGTTGGTGTAAATGAAGTACGTCGGCCTATTGGCTTAGAAATCATAGCAAGGGTTGAATCACTGTACCAGTAGTTACCAACCACTGTTATTACCTTCATACTTGTCCTTATTGCTCGTCTACCCAGCTGTAGAAACAAGTACTGGCATGATTGGAAACTATCCCGCGCAAGACCGGCGTCCTTCAAAGCAATGTTAAGCTTTGGATTTATCTGCAATTTTTGGTTAAATTAAGATAATCTTTGGCATAGAATATTTTACCTTTTTTCCAATCTGCCAAGCAAGGTCCAGATTATTTTTTTTCTAGGGGGAGGGAAATGTTTTGTTTGTTAGTTTTCGCGAATAATTACTCAATTTGTTACATAAATAAATTTAATTTATTAGCTCATATATTTTGCACTTTTGTCAGATTGTAACTTAGTGGTGATTTTTAACCAGCTGTAGAAAACAAGACAGATTAGGACATACGTTCATTGGAATTTTGATTATTATTTAGAACACCTGTTATCAGGAAGCACAATACTCTATCCGCACACATAACGGAGATACAATCCACACACATAACGGAGATACAATCCACACACATAATGGAGATACAATCCACACACATAATGGAGATACAATCCACAAAAACAGGATTTTATTCACCCATTACCGATTCCCTTTACAATCCTTGCACATGTATTGTCGTCTGTGGTCAATCGGAAACAGTCGGTATTTTCCGTGGACGTTTACGGAGATTGCCGACAATTCCCGATTGCGTCTGTGGCGACGTAGTTTGGCAGGAATATTGCGTGTTGTTTATACCAAGTATTATCACAGATTAAGAAGTATCCTTATTTCACTAAGAACTCCAGGTGAACCCTGATTTAAACTTCTCCTTTTAAGAATAATCTAAACTCCAAACTAGCTGTGACGATGACCTCCCGTAAATCTCTTACCTTGTAGATTGAGGAATTCACCAGGTGTAAGTGACAAGCTAATCCGAACGTTTGTTACACACTTTCTTTTCAATTCAAATGGAAGGGCCACTGACTTAAAGTGTAGCGGAACTTGACTGGGTCGATCGTCGGCGACCAGAGCTTGGTAGAGCGTCCGTCTAGAGTTCGGAGGGTCCCGAGTTCGAACCCCGGTCTGTCCGTACAATTCTCTTTCTCCTGCCCAACGAAATTTACCCACGGAAGGTGGTATAGATCGAGTCTCGTGTGTCTTCGGGGTCGAAGACTTCGTTAAAGGAGGGAGGAATGTAGAAGAACTGGAATGGGTCGATCGTCGGTGACCAGATAGCTCAATTGGTAGAGCGTCTGTCTAGAGTTCGAAGGGTCCCGGGTTCGAACCCCGGTCTGGCCGTGCAATACTCTTTCTCCTGTTACAAAGCAGCACATGCTCTGCTTGAAACGTTGCCAAGGTTACCTCCCACCCCTTGCACCTTTAAAATCCGCACATGACATCTTCAATAGTGTCACAATTCATTTTCAGCGAAGTCGTTCGATTCAGTTGTAATCCTTCCCGTTTCTCTTTAATTCCGTGCCTGACATCTTCCGTAGTGTCACTTTTCATTTTCAACAATGAAATTAAATTCTGGCTAAAAACGATTTTCATGGAAGCTGTGAAATTTACATCTATATCAACTGAACACATTCGACATGAACGCATCTTCAAGCATGTTTAAAATAGAAGGATCAAGTTGCTATTCAGAAGCAAAATATAGCTAAAAAATACGAGGAAATAAAATCTCCCCATTTCCGTCCACTCTTGTAAAGACAAGCTCATAATTGGCAATTTATCTCTCGGCATGTTTTAATCTTTAAATATGCCATCTTCTCCTCAGCTAAATCATGCCTGTCTCCCCCTGGAGCCGATTTCGGTGAAACCAATTTGCCGGTGTGAATTTCGAATTGATGAGCCTATTACCGCCAGCAGTTATTCATAAGCTGTGGTCATTTTAAAACCAAACTCTCCCTGGGTATTTCTGAACTGTTCACAACATGTGTGACACCTGCAAATATGATTCGTGTATTTTAAAATAGTTTTTGTTGCAGAAAGAAAGAGTTGTGGGACGATATATTCAAAGTATGAGTAGCTTAACGTGTCCTTAAAATGAATAACTTTTGACTGTTTAGAAGTGTCGGAATATTTTAAAATATTTGGTTGTGTGTTTAAAACTGTTTTTATCCGCCAGGGACGGTTTGAAGATCTATATATACAGTTAACGGTTTGAATTTCAATGTTTATTAACATAATTATATACAAGATGGAAATTTAACGTTAAGTTATGTAAAGCTAACCATACCTTTTAACAACTTTTCCACACCGTACAAAGTCACTAAGCGCTACGCGAGTTTTAAATCACCTATCTAAGGAATTAAATTTTCAATTGCTTTTCAATTTTTGAAAAAAGGACAAAATTGACGTCACGTCAGCCGATGAAGGAGTAATTGTGTGATCGAGTGATTTTCGTATGAAAGGAGACAACAGTTATGCACACATTTGTAACGTGTGCACGAAAACGCGATTTATTTCTTTTCAGCTATTTTAAATAAGTTAACGTTTAAGTGGCACAGCGGTTTGAATTGCACCAAAATTCTATGTATGCATGTATATTAGAAAGTATGCGTAAGCAAAGAGAAATAGCGACAATGCAGGCAAAGTAATGCACTTTCAACGGCCGTGTGTTTGTTCTGACCCAGTTCCCTTTATTCGACCATACTGTCGTTATTACTTATGAAACCTATGGAATGCCCGACATTTAGACTCTATATATGGATCAGTATGTTGTTTTATCATTAATGTTGTTTACATCGTTAAAATGAACTCAATTTGAAAAGGTTAAAAGGTCAAAGCAAATGGTATTTATAAATTTTTATCGATTTCCGGTGTTTTCAATACAATGCACCAGTGACCTGGATTTCACCCAAACAGATGTACCCAATAAGTAGCGTAACGGCGGAACATAAATGTCACACGGTTTTACTGAGAACAAACTAGTGCACTGGTATTTATTTGCTTTAAATCGAGTTAGTGACGTCACCACAGGACAATAACAAGCTGTTGTGGACGCCGCTACCTCCCGATCACGTGGTGTTGTTTATAACGTGAGGGGGAATTCCGCCGGTTTGTTTACGTTGCTCGGGGTGAAGGTCGTCCTGTAACAGCGGCTCGCGTGGGAGCTCACTAATACTCCGTGTATTTCTAGTTTTGTAAATAAACAACTACCGTGCCAGCGTGTTGGCGATATTAAGATATATACGCAACACGAAATTGGAGATACCAGGTTATTGTGTGATCTGACAACACTGCGACAAAGGATATTATGGTGAATATTGTGATTCTGTTTATAAACTAAAGCAGGATGTTTTAAGCGTCTGTGGAAATCAGATACGAGAACTCCTCGTTTGATTTCGTGACGACATGTGAAAATCAATGGATATATTACAAATCAATTGTTATTGTGAACCAATTGTGTCATTTGAAAACAAACAAACATCAACAAACTGAGTTAACTCATTGACCCCTGAAGTTTTGTAATGAACTGTTCCAACCTTTGAATTGGAAGGGCTCAAATGTGTCTTCAGGGGTAAATGAGTTAAAAACGGACAATAGCAAATATATTTCATAAATCATCGCTCTCCCGTCAGCTGAAAGCCTCCACCGTGACAACACATAGGGAATAGAAACCCTGTTCATTGATTCTCGTCTGTACGGCTGGTATACGAGGAGGAAAGGTGTCAGAAATGACGAGGTGAGATGGCATAAGTTACATGTATACATATATGTTGGTTTCATTATTTCATCATTTTAGTTGAGCGATTTCTGTAAATGGTGACTGTATCATTGTTTAATGGTTTTGGTGTCTGATACGTGTGTCAGTTTCAATTGACTAAGTAATTATAAAACATTGTGACGGGTTGATTTTAAAAAAGCCCAACGTCATAAATAAACAAATGAATCAAGTCTTTCGCACAGGGACCTGAGAATGAATAGCTACATGTTTGGACCTATCCGAATATGTAGGGAGTGTTATCAGACGTCCCAGAGGTTTAAATCAGCACTCGGTAAAGATTTATGTGAAAAAGTCACCCCTATAAACCCCGATGATATGTAATTTTCATAAATGTCACGTTTTCCTTTCCTAACCATAATGTTTTATTGAAAAATCGACATCTCTGAAGACCAACTATGCAGTTGCGTTTCTGAAATTTACAACATATGTATAGAATCACTAAGATATTGACAACCCTCACACGATTGTATTTTCTCAGTCCTTGCAAGTTAGAACCATTGCGGGGCAACCCCAATTCATACCCCCTACCTTTACCCCCAACCCTTACCCCAACCCTTCCCCCTACCCTTACCCCAACCCTTACCCGCAACCCTTACCCCCCAACCCTTACCCCCAACCCTTACCCCCCAACCCTTACCCCCTCCCGTACCTTAATTCCCAGCCCCACTTAACCCCAAGTTCAACCCCGACCCCCAAAAATCTATCCCTACCCCCAATTTCTTTTACACCAAAACATCTTCAGCTGACGGGAATGTCTCCTTTATCTTTTCAAAATGTATATCAAGTTCCCTACAGGACTCGGCTGTAAGTTACCGTAAAAGGCAACTATCGTGTTCTCTACCCTGAATCGCGAGTTTTATTCTCCGTCATGTCTTTTACTTAAAGGGGCTATTTTGTAAAATGACACCCTTAAAATCGATTACATACTGAAAATATACATCATATCTTTTAACGAAAGTTTTCGTTGTTGAAGATGACATGACCTGAATCCAGCGTCCAGTGTGGTCATTTTATCTTTTGGGGAAGCCGGTATAGTAAGATATCCGGGCCTTTCCGTGAGAAGTAAACACGTGCTGTGTCAACCGACAACACAGAGTCATCGAACCTGATTTCACACATCATGAAACATGGGAGACACCAGGATTGATCCGCTGTCCCTATTCCAACACTTCCTCTTTTCTTTCCCTATACACAACTGGTTCACCCGTTGTCGGTATAATGTGACCGGGCGGAATACTGTGCTGTGTGCCTTCGGCATGGTATTTCAGTGAGATACCACTATAAATTCGGCATCAGATCCGCGCTATTACAAGGAGGCAAGTACATCGACATACCCTGTATCCATACACGGAGGCACGTCCTAAAATGACCATAGTTGTTAATAGGACGTTAAACAAAAGAAAACCAAACCAAACCTTTCCCTACTCTGTCTTTTCGGCAGTGTCGCCCGAGGCACCCGTCTTCCCGTGGCCCTAATTGTTGCAAACCACCATATGAAACGTTTTTCTTCGCCAGCGGTAGTTTCTTCCTGGCCGACATAATTTTTATAATCATAGTTGATTTAAGATTCAACCTGGATATCTACAAACCGTAGCTATAATAATTACAGGTAGATACAGGTGTAAACCGTTTACCTGTCAACATATTACGTAACAAAACACGTATCCCAGCAACTGAAATCAGAAACGTTCTCTGTATACACAAGATACAAGAAACTTGATATAAAGTCGCTATACATTTCAACAAAGATACATTTTAGCGAAGAACATAAGCTTTAAGAGCGTTTTTTGGGACAAGCATGGGTGTAAAATTCAATCAAATTTATGCAGCATTAAGTGTGACATAGATAACACATTAAGATAAAATTATTCTAATAAAGACATAATCTAAAAATAGACACTCACATAATGATCACATAAGAATTATTTCAGACTGGAGTTTAAATCGCTATCAAAGTTCGTCGAGCGTGGAGATAATATTGTTGACCGAATCTGTCGAGTCGCTCTCAGGCCACAGGGACCTGAAAATTTGTTACAGCTATATTTGGACCTAAACTTATTACACGTTTTCGGGCTTTAGATCGACTTCCGGTAAAAATGCCACCCCAATGATGATACATACGAGTTCAATGGGGTTGCATTTTTACCG
>JAUMHH010040124.1:0-10031 GCA_032359455.1 Chlamys rubida
TAGTGATAATGGACAGAAACTGCTGAAATACAAGATGGCTGCCTTACGTCAGTAATGATCATTTTGTTTTTCTGATCAGCCTCAAAATGTCTCATGCACAACTTAGAATCTAAGAAAATCAACATACGAAATT
The DNA here is from genome assembly GCA_032359455.1 of Chlamys rubida. Taxonomy (NCBI): domain Eukaryota; kingdom Metazoa; phylum Mollusca; class Bivalvia; order Pectinida; family Pectinidae; genus Chlamys; species Chlamys rubida. Next base: position 134 of record JAUMHH010040124.1, read on the forward strand.
TGATAAAGATCTGTTAGTTGCTTCTTCAGATAAAGTGATAACAAAATTGAACAGCCAAATGCGAAGATGACTGTGGTGGCCATCCTGTTTGTCAGATCAGTCCGCTAGTTAGTTCAATATGTCAAAACTCTACCTACCAACTGACAGAACAGGAGGCAGATTGTCCCTGTCTAAACTCTACTTACCTTCTGAAAAAACGGGAGACAGACTGTCGTGTACAAACTCTCGTGTCTAAACTCTACCTACCTTCTGACAGAACGGGAGGCAGACTGTCGTGTATGAACTGTTTGCCCATCTGGTCACAAGCAGCATCCACTGGGGCATTACTTATCATCCTCATCATCATCTGCTCCACCTTCCGAAGGAATTCCTTCCTCTGTGGGTTGTCCTGAAGGAGTGACAACCATCAAACCCAGTAAGTACAGGTATTCACATTTACAGGAGGCACACTGACAAGTGTGAACTCTATATTTACTGATTTTATTGGAAGAAAATATTACTTGAGTATAAAGGAATGTATAAGCTTATTTAGACCTTAAAATTTCATACTTATTTTCTGGTAGCATGCAAACATAAAATTGTTTTAATTTTAAAAAAAAATCAAAATCTGAAGACCATGTGCTAAAGCAAAACTAACATTAAAATTTTCCCTTTAAAATGTCCAAAGAAATTTCAGGGTCAGTGGAATATAAAGGGATGGTCGGGCAACAACACTTACAACATCAGAGTTAGCCACCCCCATGAAGTTGAGGTAGCCTCGGGGCAAACCTTTTCTGAATTCAACATCTTCTTCAACAGCTAACTGCAATGCCCTGGGCATAAGCTGAAACAAATTAATACACAAAGAAGTTCTACAGATGAAATATGATTTGAGTTAATCGTATGATGTAGAATGTGAATCTCTTGTACCATACCATTGATGTTCTTACTGACAAAATACATGTTCATTTTTTACTTCAAAAGTAGTCGTCAAGTATGACATTTGACCCTTTAACCTTGACCAAATCAATGACAACCGAAATCTAATTAGTAGAACTTAACGTAATCATACCATAGATTATGTGCAATTAACTATGATGTAAATATAAGCTATTTCTGTTAAGGGGTTAGTGAAATATCTTGTACACAGTTAATCGTTTATTACAGAAGGACAGATTCATGCATAGACACACCTACTGACAAATCCATTACTATATACTCCCCCTCAAGTAGGTGGAGGGTATACTTATCTGTTCAGATTGTAATATAAATTTGTACCTTTTCAAATAAATCGCCCCATGTGTTCTTCTGGTAACAGGAAACGGTGATGTGTAGGGAGTGTTCATCTCCAACTGTTTTAGCCTGGACAAGAATTCAATATCAAATACATTGTAATCTGCCTTAACCAAAACATTTATAATTCAGAAACCTTAATGAACACAAGCCTTCCTTAGGTCCTATAACATGTCTACATCACTTTCACTGGTACAATACTAAATCCTGTCTTTTTTTACTGGAAATATGGAGATCAATGTTTTTTGTCAACACAATTTCTCTGTACTACATATTAAAATAACCTTATCAATTTCAATCAGTTAAACAAAAGATACTGTGACCTTAATCATGTACCAATGACAGATCACAAACAAACACGTTGAATGTAAAACAAATGTATATATCTACTCCAGTGAATTCAGTGACTCTAGGTTCTAGGCAGCTGTATAACTCTTAACTAGAGATAAACCCAACGGATGCTGTGGGGAGTACAAATCCTGCAACACACCTGACGGTTTGTCCCCTTGGAAAGTACTGAAGATCTGGGGCATGTTTACTTATGCGAAACAACCGAATTTGTCCGTTTTTAAATGTGACAATTTTCTGGTGGACCTGCCTAGTTTATGCAGGACTTGTAAGGCTTTGTCAAAGCTCACCTGAAATCAGCATCAGATTACAGGGTCTAAACCTATTGGACCATACAGTGTAATGCAACATACCTGATGGATTGTCCCCCTTGGGAAGTATAGAAGATCTCCAGGCTCAAGTGTCTTCTCCAATATAGGCTCCCCTAAATCTACGTCAGTGAAGTTACCTGAATTAAAGCAAAACACGTTAATGGAACATCCTGGGCCCCTTTCGTGTATCCAGTTCAACCACTTTGTCTAGTTTTAAATATAACAATTTCAGGTATAAACCCTGGCAGACCTGCAAATGTTTATGCAGGCCTTGTAATGCTTTGTTAAGGCTTGCCTGAAAGAAGCATCAGATTACTAGGTTCGCCCTTATTTCATAAACGAACAACTCTGGTCCAACCGGTTTAACTGTTTGGATCGCAATCATCAGAATTTGAACAATAATTGATTTAGTTAATGAGCACAAACTGTAGACCAGTCAGAGCAAAACATGTAAATTAAGTGCTGATATTGCCCTGCTTTGAAATTTTACTTTACTTAGTTTGCATGCTTCGAAAGTTTTATGAAAATTGAATGCTATTAAAGCAAGTTATCCGGTGGAAACAAATGTGGATGTTTCCAATCCCATAATATGTCCCATCAAACTTCCACAGGCTTTATAGGTATATGGTTTCTGGTGCGTACTGATTGATGATAATTAATATTTTAAATGATGTATATTGATGCTGTAGAATTATACCATATTGATGCTGTAGAATTATGATACTATATTGATGCTGTAGAATTATGATGCTATATTGATGCTGTAGAATTATGATACTATATCGATGCTGTAGTAATACTGGTTTCTATAAGTTACAGCTGTAACCCCTGACAATACAGCTGACACCAGGCAGGTCAAACGTTTGATGTCTACAAACACATGATGTTTAAACAACTCACCACTGGAGAACCTCGGCAGCTTTTCTGCATCTGATCTGGAATAGAAAGTTTTCTTTATAAATTCATAAAAAATATATTACCAATAACTAAACTAGGTATAAAGGCTAACTCTAAAATCATGAGTCTGACATATGACTATTTATTATAATAAAAAAGAAGAATATACGGACACAATGAGATGTGGAGCTGTAACAAAGTAAATTCTTACTACATGTATCATGGCAAAAATTGAAGTTCTACATCTTATTATAATTACTTTGATTTTCATAAGTTTTTTTTTAAGTTTCAGATTAAATACTTACCGTGGGCTGTATAGTCGCCAGTGTTTCCTGCCCTCCAGCTGTAGTATAAATGCCTCTATATCATCGAAGTGGGGAGCAAACCCTTGTGTTCCTGGAGGTGTCAAGTACCTGTCAACATAAAATAACGTGTTGTAGAAAGTACAACTGTCTGTCTATTGTTAACATAAGATTCTCCAGCATTGTTTAACTTGTGATCTGATATCATATTACCTTGGTAACGCTGATAATTTCTTCTCTAACATTTTAATCTATAACAGTGAGGAGGTTCCCCTATAGTTTTACTTTGTAGCCTTCAGTGGTATAATGTCATACTTTGATTTAATAACATGAATGTCACAAAAAATCTGTGAATCAGTCTGTATGCCATAGTAGTACATTTGTATTTTATCTCGTGGAAGTCTATTTATATGGAATATAACTTGGGGCAGTATGTTTCTAAGTATTTCAGTGTACTTGTCTACATGAAGAATTTGAAAAAATCTATAAGCCCAATCTATATTTTTAAAACTGATACTGGTACATGTATTGAAAGTTGTCAATATTCGCTACATAAAGTCTACTTCCGGTCCATGAACTAGGGTAAAGGACGTGGGGAGTTATGGGTCATTTTTGGTCATTTTTTTCCAACGTGCTTGCGTAGATGCCCTACCATAGCAACAAAACTGCATTGCTATGCAGAAATAGCCAAAATATGGTGTTTTTGGACATTTAAGCATGCAGAAATGAAAGCCTCCGCACATGACAAACAACAATTCCTTTCTACGAATGAACACTGGTATGACAGTATTTAAGCATGTCAAATATTTATTTGTTTGGTGCATGCGCAGGCTTTCAAAAATTGAAAAGTGTTTAGTTAATTTCCTTCTAAATGGCGAATTTTCAACCAAATGGAGCACAACAGACGATATTCACCTATTTTATTATAAAAAATACGGGTTTATGTCTCTCTTTGTAATGCCATATCTCCTTAACCAGTTGTCGAATGAATTTGAAATTTCATATTTGCTTCCTTCATTTATTCCAGATAACGAATATAACAACTAATTCTGAATCCTGAATGAGGCCGGAAATGACCCTTAATGCCCCTTGTCCTTTACTACTTGTTACAGAACCAGGTTTTATCTTCTGAATGACAGCAAACACAGACTGTTAAGGTGTTATTTAGCTGCTGCCTTACGTGTTGGCTCCCACACAACAGCCGAAGTACTCCTGTAACATAGACAGTAACTTCCACACGTTCCTCGAGTACGTCTGAGGGTTTAACAGGCGCACGGAACAGCCACTCTGAAGTCAAACACAAAATCACAATAAACATTCTCTGAAAAAGTTTTATCTACAGCAGTGTTAAAGTGAATGCAGACACCTAGGTAGCAATAAAAAGTTTAGTGTCAGGATGATTGATTATGGTGTAGATACCACAATGAAAGAAACCACTACACAATCTTCACACACACAAATATTCTTATTTCTAATATTTCTTATTGAATAAAATCATGCATTTTTATTACTTGTTGCTAGAATAAAGAGAAAGTGTTATTTATCATATTCTTCATTAAGTACTTAAATGGTAAGAAATACAGACCATATAGTATTTCATTTCTAACCTACTCAATATAGTTACCTGGTACATGTCCCAGACCACAGGAGCATACGCCCTTCCTACTGGATTGTGTGTTTCTCTCACACCATTTGTATATGTTGTTATGTCTAGATTCACTGAAAACTGGAGATTTTCCTGTAACAAAGAAATTTACTTCCATTGAGCTTACTTCACTCATTCTAAACTAATAGCACTTCTACTTGAAAATATGTTAATATATTATTTACATTCTAACCAGACTATTCTGCATGACAGATTAATCATTGCTGTTTCTGTTCACTCCATAGATAGGTTCAATACAACATGGAATTTTGAGGTATTCCAAGATTACATATAAGATTTAAGTACCAGTATGAAGAAAGGCAGTACACCTTGCAGCGCAAGGCAGATTGGGTTGGAAAAAAAGCGTGGAGACCTTATGCGCCTACTGGCGCGGAGAGACTTAAGGTTAAGGAATGAAGTTAAGGGTATCGTTATAAATGGGATATAAAAGGTCAACAGTGATAATTTTGAGGTATTCCAAGATTCCGTATAAGATTTGAGGTACCAGTATGAAGTTAAGACTATTGTTATAAATGGGATATACAGTGTAATAGGTCGACAGTGATACTTTGTATATTACCTCCCGCAGGATCCGGTCTAGTTCTGCTGTACTGAACCAGCCATCATTGTACTGCTTCATATGGCGCTTCACCAGTAACGGTTTCTTCTCCCACAGTTCTCTGGGGAAATCAACAAAATATGTAACATGCTATGAACATCTGAACTATAAAATTAAACTCCTTCCCTGGATTATTTCAATATTTTACAATGCTTATATAATTACTACATGTTATGTTAAAGTATTACATGTATGGTAGAGTAACTGATACCAACATATAATTGACCTTTGACAATATATGACAAAGCGTTTACAGAATGTAGCCAGTCAATTTGTTGTCAAAATGTATTCATTGTTTTCATTTGTGCATGTTACAGGTTTTTACAAGGCCTGTCTTATCATTTATAAACAACAAGTGGTCTACAAGAATTACATAACAAACAATAATTAGAGAGGAAAAAAAAACCCATTTGAACATTAGGAATTAATTGATGCTGTGTTAATTGTTTTTAATACATCCAAGAGCTTGATAAATCTAAATAGCTCTAAACTACTACAAAACCACCTTAGAACACCAGACACAAAATATTACTCTGATTGTACTCCTAGCTCGGACACCACTGATGACCTGTTCCAGCAAAACTTTCATGCTCAATATCCCACTTCAAATAGCATCTATTGATCCCATTAAATATGTCTAAAACTACTCATCTATTTATCCTTTTATTTAAAGAGAAGAAGTGTAACTAAAACATTTCTATATCATCCTTCAAATAATGGTGATCATTACTGTCAAGATATGTTCTGGTGATATCATCATAACAAACCATATCAACCAATGAAGGTAAGAGATAAGACAGCATTAAACACAACTTGATTCTCAGTAGTAAAATGTCTTATTTTTCTTGTGACAAACATCTGTTGAATCACTCACTTGAAGAATTTGTCTGGTTTTACAGGGTGTATGAGACACTCAAAAATTTTCTTGGCTTCCATTGTGCTGTCATGCATGTATGGTAAATTTGAATTTTCCATTACAGTTTCTTCTGCGAAATCCATGGCTTGCTCTATTTCCTGAAAAAATAGCAGTGAAAATGTATTTACTCTTACAGGCATGGAACTGTTTTGTTATATTTGAACATATTTGTCATTTGCTTCTCATGAATAGTGGAGTTCACAGTTATATTTAATAATCAGCTGATTTTACATACCCGAGATAAATATATACTGGTAATAACATTTTTTTTTTTGTATATCAATTTATTTATGAACATTGATATAGGTAAACTAGATCAACTTATATATTGGAAAAGTACTGAATTGTTATTTATTTATTTTGCAAAATACACATTGAATTTTAAATAAATTATTGGAAATTGTTTTATGCTGAATATAGTTTCATCATAAAAATAGATATATGCACATACCTCTGTGCTACATTCAAACTGATCACTTTTAGAATTCTCAGATTTCTTTTTCTTGCTTGGTGTTCCATTTTCAGGAGAGTTATGGTGTCTCTTGGTTTTTTTCTGCGTTGACCTTGAATTTGGAGACTCCCCTTCTTTTCCTAGTTTGGGCGAGGAATTCTCTTTACTGGCTGGTGATTTGGGTGACTTTATTTGTGGTTCTGATGAGTTTTTATCTTTGACTGACCTTGGCTTGACCTTAGCAGATGACTGTGATGAGTCAATGGGAGGCTTTGATTGTGACTGGACTTTACCTTTAGGTGGTAAGGGGTTAGGGCCCGAGTGCATCTTACGTCGAGGCTTGATGATCGTTGTTTGTGGTACCTTGGGCGTGTCTTGACGAAGACTTGCACCTGTTTATATAACATATGAAATTCTCCTGTGAATAATGTTAAGTAGTTTGCTAAACTAGCTCATTATTAAAGCAAACTAGCTCATTATTAAAGCAAAAACTGTTTAACAACATACAGATTCTGTGACTTACTGGACAGCTTTTCCTTGTGTGACTTTGAAGCAACAGCTGGTGTGGATTCGTTGGTCAGGTCGGAGTTGGATGCCCGTAGACTGGTCAGTTTTACTGTATCCCCATCTCCAGCCACTGGACCACTCTCACGCACCTTTAGGATGGACGGCCTTATCTTTGGCGTTCCCCGCAAACTTTGTCGCAGACTGCCTGTCTTCAGTGCTCTCTATTTGATAAATCATTCATTATTATCCATACAGTGCACACATTCAAGTATAATAAAATCACATATAGCTCCATGTATACAAACAAATTTAAATTGTGATAGAAACTAGTTTATAAACTAACATTTCATCCATTCCATACTTGAATTACAGAAATTGGATACAATCTCTTCGAATAAAAGCACATTCTAACTAGGCATAACTGTGAATTTATATAACAAAGAAATATTATCTTCACCAATTGAAAAATTAACCCTTTGTAGGAATACATATATTAAGTTATTGGAGAAGATATGAAAAGCAAAGCAGGAATACAAAGTATTTTCTGACCAGTATTTTTTTACTTCTGCCATCAGTCTTCTTATCATCAGCTACATGAATATTTACAGCAGGTGTACTGGCTGCACGACGAATAGTGCTCCTGTCAATATCATTCTGCGGCTCTACTTCCTGTAATGAAAGTTAATTTGGATTGCTATTCTTTTCATTTAAATAAATACCATATCTTGTATATTGTCTTTTGAAATTATCTCATCCTTACGAGGAAAACTCCTCCTCAGTACAACCTCTTCAAATATTGTAGCAAAATTAGAAGCACACATCAGAAATGAATGTCCATGTACAAAATTTAATGATTAAACCACTTTCTACCTGTCTACATTATATAAATGTTTCATGTGATGTTCCAAGATCTGTTATATATCTTGTGGTCATGGAAAAAAGGTTTTGCTAATATGATGTACATGTCTGTCAGACTCCATCAGTGATTCTATAGAAATATTGCCATTCAGAAATATTGCCTTGGGGATTATATAAAGGAGAACAGGTGAAAAAAATCTACGGCGGCCCATTTTTTCCGTTTCATTTTGTTGTTTTATTTTCTCTCTCCAAAATGCGAGACTTTATTATGCTTTGCAACTCTCTACTAAGAGCGATAATTGAACCGAGGTTTAACCCCTGTTTTTTTTGGTGCGAAATGATAAAACAACGTTAACTTTCTACTCCGAAAAGACAAAAATTAAAAGTCGATACTAAGAGTGCATTTTTCTTCTTTAAATACATTTAGACAAAATCACAATTCATTTACAACGTTTAAAAAATAGTATTGCCATACTCATGAAAAAAACGGTGATACCAAATTCACCTATTGCTGACGAATTATCACTTTTGTTGTATCAGTCTGCTTTTACGCGGTCTGATTTGGTGTTGTTTTGTTTTGTTAGATGTCCCATCAACAGCTACACAGTAAATTCATTTAAGGACGTGTCTCCATGTGTGTTGTGTATGCGTGCTTGTGTGTACATTTGCTGGAGGCAGGGTATGTTATTGTATTCGCCTCATTTCGACAGTGTGGGTCTGATGCCGACTTAAGAAAGCTACCTCACTAATATTCATTGCCGAAGGCACCCATCCCAGTATTCCATCCGGTCACATCATACTGACAACAAATAAACGCGTTGTTGCGATAACCCTAAATGCTAAACGATAAGCAGGGAACAACAACTACCATTTCATTTTGAAGGATTTTGGTGTGTCCCGGCTTAGAGACGGAACTCATTGCATACCCCAAAAGTGAGGTATTACCAAGCAATGCACAAGGAAACAAAAACGTTTTTCAGACCTAAAGAGAAAGTATTTATATTTGAAATTAATACAATGGCGCAGCAGGGCAGTTGTGGTTTCAAAGAAGAAATCCCGCGACCAACACTTGAAGAGGACTTAACATATTTTCATATTTTGTTTGTTTCATCTTATCTTTTTTCCCATAATGCTATCAAAATTATACAAATATTGTATAATTGCCAATTCATGGTTGCTGCTTTTGACACTGGTACAAGGATCTTTAAAAATACCCATTTCATGTATTGTTTACCACCGTTCTGCCGAATATTCAAAATAAACGGAACTAGAATGCAGGGGAATTCTTGTATTTGTATTTAATCTGATAAGAGAATGCCATTCACTAGTGAGAGAAGAGGCTTGCTAAAACCACATTCTCGCGTAGGCCGGAACTCAATGGTATCGACCCAGGAGAAACCGGTAAACGGCTGGTTCGGTGAATAAACGTACAAATCACTAAAGACAATTAAATGCTGTATATTCAGCACATATTTAGAGTGTCAGGGTTTGGGACACCACGCCCATCTCTTTGTGCTTTCTTTTGAATTTTATAGGAGTTCACTACTGCTATCAGTATTTAAATTAATATTTGAATTGCAGTGTACAGCACAATAAACCGACGATTTCAACCTGGGGCTGATCTACACTATCCTATTGTTACGTTTCTATATTATCCCACCACTGCCGCCAGTGTCACGTTTTATAATATTATCCCACCACTGCCGCCAGTGTCACGTTTTGTAATATTATCCCACCACTGCCGCCAGAGTCACGTTTTATAAAATTATCCC
>JAUMHH010040135.1:0-10029 GCA_032359455.1 Chlamys rubida
ATTGGAAGGTGAGATGGTTACAGTTAGTAACAAATGTTTGATTGGGGGGTGATATGGTTACAGTTAGTAACCAATGTTTGATTGGGGGTGAGATGGCTACAGTTAGTAACAAATGTTTTGATTGGAAGGTGAGATGGTTACAGTTAGTAACAAATGTTTTGATTGGAAGGTGAGATGGTTACAGTTAGTAACCAATGTTTTATTGGAGTGTAAGATGGTTACATGTTGTAACCAATGTTTGATTGGAGGGTTGGATAGTTACAGTAAGTAACCATTATTTTGATTGGAGAGTGAGATGGTTACATTCAGTAAATGAAGTTTTGATTAAGTGATGAGACGGTAACAGCTAATGACCAATTTTTTGATTGGAGGGTGAGATAGTTATAGTTAGTAACCTTTGTTTGATTGAAGGGTGAGATGGTTACAGTTAGTAACCAATGTTTGATTGGAGGGTGAGATGGTTACATGTTGTAACCAATGTTTTGATTGGAAGGTGAGATGGTTACAGTTAGAAACCACTGTATTTGAAATTATTTGAAAGTGGAGTGGTTAAGGTTAGTTATCAATGTTTTTATTAGAGGGTAAGATAGTTACGGTTATTTTCACATATTTGATCGCGGGATTAGATGGTTACTGTTGTTTTGATTGGAGGGTTGGATAGTTACTGTTTGTAACCATTGTTTTGATTGGAGGATGATATGGTTACAGTTAGTAACCATTGTTTTGATTGAAGGAGGAGATAGTTACTGTTTGTAACCATTGTTTTGATTGGAGGATGTTGGATGCTTGCGAGAAAGAACACAGGTATACAAGATATATGAAACGTACTGTTGTCCTTTTTTGAAAGTTTTATATTTATGTCAGACACTCGTAAGATAATAGTTTGCTGAATGTTGTAAACTTGAGAAATCTGTTTCATATATGCTTTAATAAAATGATGATTTAATTATTTCAACGAATATATGTTGAGCATAACAAAGACACTTCATATTTTAGTTTTATTTCTTTCAATATTGTTAACGTTCTTCTAATTTGTTTTATCAAACAAAAAAATAACGTCAAACCAACTACCAAATAAATTAAGTTACATTGTATATCATTTCACAGAGGTAGTAAAAGAACGTCACAAAGGGGGGAGGGACGAAGAAACACGACGTCACAATAACCAGAAGTGACGTAGCAACTCGACGTCACCAGAACCAGAAGTGACTTAGAAACACGACGTCACAACAACCAGACATGACGTAAAACACGTCGTCACAATAATCAGAAGTGACGTGGTGACACGACGTCACAATAACCATAAGTGACATGTAAGTTACACGATGTCAGAGTAACAATTATTAACACGATTTAAGAGTAACAAGGAGCAATATATCAACATGATGTCATAGTAACAATGAGAAATACAGTAACACGATGTCATTTTAACCAGATTTTGTCACACTAACCCGTAGGATCAATAGACCTCGTTATGGATATTGGTATGTATACTGGTGATAACCCACATTTCTTTAATGATTTCAATCAATCTAACGTCGTGTCGTGTTAGCATGGTTGTGTAGCTATCAAGTTAACCATGCACTGACGAGCTAGACACCCTGGGGAATAGCCAGTAAGTGAAAATCCCTTCACGCATACTATGTACATGCAATACATCCGCTAACTAGGTCGCTGATGACGTACATGCAAATGAGTAAGGGGTCAAACTGGGTCAATTGCATTCATCGTCGAACGCTTGAACTCATAAATGTTAGGATTGTGTGGAGGGTGGCTGTGTGTATGGGTAAGGGGATACGAAATCGGCCGTTAATGCCTTATAGTTGTTAAGACGTTTTTATTTCCGTTTGCCATTGTCATCTATGACGTGGTTCCCGATCGTCGTGATGGTCAAATTGTATTGTTGTATTAAAAGAAATTTAAGTATTCAGATCAACTGCAGGAAATTAAACACTGCATTATACGTACATACCACGTGCGATACGTAAAATATCAGAACTGTTATACGTGCAGAAAAAGCGTAATACGTACAGATCATTGTGTTATAGGTACAGACCACTGTTTTATACGTACATATCTCTGTGTTATAGGTACAGATCATTGTGTTATAGGTACAGACCACTGTGTTATACGTACAGATCACTGTGTTATAGATACAGATCACTGTGTTATAGGTACAGACCACTGTGTTATAGATACAGATCACTGTGTCATACGTACAGATCACTGTGTTATATGTACAGATCACTGTGTTATACATACAGACCACTGTGTTATAGATACAGATCACTGTGTTATACGTACATATCACTGTGTTATACGTACAGATCACTGTGTTATGTGTACAGATCACTGTGTGATACGTACATATCACTGTGTTATAGGTACATATCACTGTGTTAAAGGTACATATCACTGTGTTATACGTACAGATCACTGTGTTATACGTACAAATCACTGTGTTATAGGTACAGATCACTGTGTTATACGTACAGATCACTGTGTTATGTGTACAGATCACTGTGTTATACGTACAGATCACTGTGTTATACGTACAAATCACTGTGTTATACATACAGATCACTGTGTTATACGTACATATCACTGTGTTATAGGTACAGATCACTGTGTGATACGTACATATCACTGTATTATAGGTACAGATCACTGTGCTATACGTACAGATCAATGTGTTATAGGTATATACCACTGTGTTATAGGTACAGATCACTGTGTTTTAGGTACAGATCACTGTGTTATACGTACAGATCACTGTGTTATAGGTATATATCACTGTATTATAGGTACAGATCACTGTGTTATAGGTATAGATCACTGTGTTATACGTACAGATCACTGTGTTATACGTACAGATCACTGTGTTATGCGTACATATCACTGTGTTATAGGTACAGATCCCTGTGTTATAGGTACAGATAACTGTGTTATATGTACAGACCATTGTGTTATACGTACAAATCACTGTGTTATAGATACAGATCCCTGTGTTATAGGTACAGATCCCTGTGTTATAGGTACAGATAACTGTGTTATACGTACAGACCATTGTGTTATAGATACAGATCCCTGTGTTATAGATACAGATCACTGTGTTATGCGTACAAAAACTGTGTTATACGTACAGATTAATGGACGTGTTATACATACAGACAAAGAAAATACATGGCTGCTGACCAGTTCAGACCTATGTGGTAGGCCTCTAACTATTTTTGTGTGCACAAAGTTATATTTAATGAAGTGTTGGAAATAAGTGGACTGGAAGAACCTTCTTTCATTGGAGAATTCGAGGGAACTGATAACAGTATGACATTGGATTAAATTTGTGGTATTTGACAAAAAAACAGTGCATAGTGTCATGACCAGGAAGAAGAACAACCCTTCTAAAAGGAAAGCCAGAGGAAGCAATACCAGTACTAGTGATAAACAGGAATCAAAAAGGCAGACACATCATGTAATAGTAGAGGTCCCACAATGGGGTCCCGTGACCACTTTTCCCGGACCAAGGTTTGAAAGTTGATTTTGGTCAATTTGAGGGTGCTGATTATAATGAGCTGGGATGAACATCGTGAAAATGTGGGCTAACTCGGTCAGACGCGAAATTTCAAAATGGCCGCCAACCGGCCCACAGTTATCATAAAAATATATATCTTTGCTTCTAGACGTCCGTTTTATATGATTTTTGGGTCTAAATATATGTTTTGAGGGTCAGGGATTACATTTAATAGCACAATAACTGGAAAAAGTAAGTGATAGAACGGAAAATATTTTTCTAATAATATTTTGCTGCCTAAAACCAGGTTAACCGCAAGCTGACTGCAAAGGAAAAGACCAGGAAGACTCCCTTAATGGTTTGGATGCAAAGTTTTTATCTTTAACCATTGTAAACTAGATAAAACAGCCATTGTATGAAATGTTTGGTCAATGATTTTGTTCATTTCGTGTTTGACGTCCTCGCAACAGCAAGAATCATATGATTTGTCTGGCTTGGTTTTAATTTGTTAAATGTCTTATTAACAGCTAAGGTCATTTAAGGATGTGCCTCGATTTGTGTTGTGTAAGCGTGTATGTGTGTATGTGTGCCGAAGACTGGGTATGTTGGTGGACTTGCTTTCTTGTGATAGCGTGGATCTGATGCCGACTTCACAGTACTATCTCACTGAAATACCATGCCGAAGGCACCCAGCACAGCATTCCGTCCGGTCACATTTTACTTACAATGGATAAAGTAGTTGTTACCTTTTCCCTTAATTCTGAACGTTAAGCAGGGAATAACAACTCATTTTTTAAGGACTTTGATATGTCCCGGCCTGGGGACAGAACCCATTGCCTTCCGCACCTGGGCGAACGTTCAACGTTAAAGCCAAAAGTGAGGTGTTGCCAAGCAAGGCGCTAGAAATTAAAAGGTAGTTAGAAGAAGAACGAAATATAATACAGATATCAAATACTGCAATGGGTGTAGCAGATTGATTTTGGTCGCAAAAGCAAATCCCCTATGGATCATATGAGGACGGGTGTCTAGGGAATCGCCGCCACAAACAACACGTAGTTAGAAGAGAAAGAAAAAGACACGGACGAAACCCTGTACAGGGCCCCCATATTAGTCGCCTCTTATGGTCATGCAGTGGAATCCAGCAGACCTATTTTCCCCCAACCTGCACAGGCTGTTTGGTCAATAAGACATATGTAGACTTTCAGTCATCATCTTTTTTTTTTTTCAAGAGTCACTTCATGTAACTTTGTTATCATTACATACTTGCACGATGATTTTGATGAGGATGATGAATGCGTCTGCTCATGGGTCATGTTTAGCCAAGTCATGATAACTTCCTGGAAGTGCATTCTTGTTTAACCTCACTGATACACTTCTGTCGTTGATCAGGGGGTGCATTTGGTTTGTTATAATTCAGTTGAATGTTAGCTTGGTAGTTCACATTCAGAGTGAGAGAATCAAGATGTGGTGGGATGGGGCACTTGTACTTCTTGTTCCTCTGACCCCACTTCAGTGCTCTAGTTTCACCTAAAGGTTTACTGATTTTATCATTGTAGATGTGTCGAATAGTGAATGTGGCCATTTGCTGAAGAACCTCTTGTGTCACTGAAAAGCTTTGCAACGTCTTTCTTAAAATTGCGTGCCTCATGAGTTTTAGTGTCCATGTCCATTGAAGCCAGTATTGTATCACATTCACTGTGGATATGTAATGGGATTAAGGTTTTAGCTACCTCAACAGAGCCAAGACCACTGCAGCTAATGATTTTGTCCTTCCGTTTGTTAGCAAGTGTGTCCTCAAGCTGTGCAGGTTTGGGGAAAATAGGTCTGCTGAATCCCACTGCATGACCATCAGAGGCGATTGATGTGAGGGGATCTGGGTTGCAGAATTGGGGGGTCTCGTCCGTGTCTTCTACGAAGAGGATATGGCAGAGACCAAAAGTGATCTGCTTCCCCCATTACAACACTTTAGATAGTTCTTTCTTTTCTAACTACTTGTTGTTTGTGGCGGCGATTCCCTAGGCACCTGTCCTCATATGATCCATTGGGGATTTGCTTTTGTGCCTTCTATTTGGGGACATACAAGCGACCAAAATTAATCTGCTACACCCATTGCAATGTTTGGGATCTGTATTATATTTCTTTCTTCTTCTAACAACTTTTTATTTCCTAGCGCCTTGTTTGGCAACACCTCATTTTTGGCTTTAACGTTGAACGTTCGCCCAGGTAAGGAAGGCAATTGGTTCTGTCCCCAGGTCATTTATTACAAAATGAAATAAAAACCAGGGACAGGAAAATAAGTGAACTTGAAAGCAAGGTGGATGACCTTGAAATGTATGGTCGCAGAAATGGTATCCGTCTGTATGGAATTCCAGAGACTGTAATTGAAAATACAGATAAGATTGTCTTAGACGTAGCTAAGGTAACCGGTGCCAAAGTACCAGAGTTTGGGCTAGGACGTAGCCACCGTGTGGGCCCTAAGTAGACAGATGTAACTAGACCTATTATTGACAAGTTCATTTCACACAACTTGAAAGTCACGGTCAAGATGATGCGAAAGAAAATACATTTGAACGGTACAACTAAGATTACAACTAAGATCGGTCAAGGATGTGGAAAAATATTCATCAATGAGGACCTGACCGAATCGAGAGCTTACTGGGCAAAACAAGCAAGGAAAATGTTTGGTTTGGTTTGGTTTGGTTTAGTATTGTTTAACGTCCTATCAACATGGTCATTTAAGGACGGCCTCCCATGTGTGAAAGATGCATGCGTGTAGTGTATATGTGAAAACAGATAACAATGAAATATTCCGAATAAATTCAAAGTTTGATATAAAGTAACTTGAGGAGTATCCAGCTTTCCAACGATACTAAGCATTTTTCCGTATATCAACTAGAAATGTTGTTTTTGATGCAAGAAAGTTAGGTGGGGTCGAATTTTCGACATCGCGAGCTTTCCGCCCTTCTCGTATATATGATCATTGGGGTGTCATTTTTACCGAAAGTCGATTTAAACCCCTAAAACAGGTAAAATTACTCTGAACACCTTAGTTTAGGTCCAAATATAGCTGTAACAAATTCTCAGGTCCCTGTGGTTGTAAGCAAGGAAAGCAACGTCGACGCATTTACGGGGATCCGAGGTCATTCCGCTCCCATTTCCTTCTTAAAAAGAAAAAAAAAATAATAGTGATTTTTTTCACATTTTGATAAGAATTGTTCGTATCCCAATAGTTAATAGTTGAAAAAAGTTCGAACAGAAAAAAAAATCTCAAATAAAGTTGCGCTAACTTGTTGTAGCAGGGTTTTACTTTTATATGACTGATAATATCGCGTGTAAACACTGGTACAATATTATGATTTAACATAATTCATGCTTAGTTACGTTATTTAGGACTTGTTACATCGGTTTTAGTGAATGTTCGTAATTTGATGTAGAATCTACCTTAGTTATGTAGTTGGTTTTTTTCGTCGGGACTTTTGATTTTTGATGATGTCTCAAGTCTCATTACTTTTTCGTTGTTTAGGCAATAATCACACGAAGAGTTGAGATCAATTCTACATGTTGGTGACATCTAGTAAAGTCAGGCAAACGCCAATACACTTATCTCCCTTCTCGAAACTACCGGAAATGACCAGTAGTTGGAATCATGACCAGTCTTTAACTCCGTTGTCTGGTGTACCTTAAGGATCTCGTAACACTGTCTAAAACTGTAACTATGCATAGGAAGCAATTTTTGCGGCATTTCAATTTCTGTGATAAATCTTTTCTGAAAAAACCCCATACCTTACCGAACTTATATGAAAAAACAGTGAAGACTAAATAAACAAGAAAATAATCAACCGAAATATTTGGAGTTTAAAAATTCAACGGGGCTAATCCAGGATTCGACCTGGACCTCAGTTAGTTTAACCAACATTTTATTCAGGTAGACAGCAATAATTGTACAAAATACATAGTGAAATAGGGATTTGACAGCAAGTTTACAGCTTATGTAAGTCATCTCCCTAATGCCACAGTTGCTATACTGTTAGTCTAACCAACTGAGCCACCTGGTCAATGGAGGTAGATCGCAAAAGAAATTAAGTTAATGTATTAGGTCAATGACGAAAAACCAAATTGGAATTATAAAGTGTTTTGATTGGTACAGAAATAATTTAATAGTTCTTCAATCGTCTCAAAACATTTTTAAAAGAACCACGGCAGTGGTAGAGACATGCTAGTCCGAATTATTCTGACGTTATATCGACTTTTTTTTCGGTCTGTGGTCGATTAACAGTCGATATAACGTCAGAATAATTCGGACTAGAGACATGCATGTTTTCACGATTGATAACTTCAGTGACCCCTGCAGTGGTTTCTCTTCTGTCGTAACCAACTACCACCTTGTTCTGCATTTTGGTAGTTCCCGGTAGAATTCTTCTCCGAGTCATTCCCGTGTTGGCGGATACTTCTCCGAGTCATTCCCGTGTTGGCGGATACTTCTCCGAGTCATTCCCGTGTTGGCGGATACTTCTGTTGGCTTTTTTCTTTTATTTTGCTTAGGATTTTACATCATTGCAACATCCTAGGTCTTACAAAAACTTGTGCTCGGGAGACTCTGCCGGAAAAATAGAGTAGGTAGGAGAGAAAAAAGGCTGAAGTCCAAAGTGTTGTAACATGGTGGTAGTTGTACTTCAGAAGAAGGCATGCCCCCCGATTGTACAGAGGGCCACATAAGCCCTGTTCCATACTCATAAATGAGGGAGACATCCACGTGCACTCTATGCTGTTGGTTGATCTGTTATGGAGCCTGCCATCATATCTATATCTCATTCTAATTCCTGGAACTGAGCAATGCGGAGATCTTTCTCTTATGCAGTTTCCACAAAGTCGCAGGTCTTTGACTGCAATATCGTTGAAAGTGGTACTATAACGTCCTCCATGACACCGAACCAACCGTATTAAAATGACATGGAGCTACACTTTTAGTTGCCGGCCTTGAAATCTAGCCCCTCCCGGAGTGCTGACGACTGCAGTAAACGCTGCTTAGATAGTGAACAAAGAATTTTTGCCTATCTCGTTTTTCTGTTTGATGAATCACTGCGCGCGATTCCGATTTGTTGGAGAATATATCAAATAGGTTGAAAACAAGTGCGTCCTGATAATCATCGATCATATTCAAATTAAGGAAATGAGTTTTACGCTGTATATTAATTAAGCGCCTGTCTGACCTTCGCTGGTGCGAGAACTACAACCCTGAAAAAACCCGCCTGTTGCATAGTCGTTTAGGGACTCCCTTGTGTCGTCCCCGACATATTGTAACGTAGTCATCTCATTTTTCAAATGTTCATCTGAATGTTAATTTCCGTTTCCCATCGTCCTGTTACACAAAGCTATGCTAAATGCTTCACAGATTTGGCTTAACGCAGAAGAAATCACACATTCTTAAAATTTGGTCGTGTTAAATATCACGCGCATATAAAATCAATCGTTTACCGTCGGCAGTTTCCGTCAATTCGTTTACGGAAATTGCCGATGGTTTCCGATTGATAGAATACTGATTCATCGTAGAAGCATCGGTTGCTTCGTTAATAGCTTAAACGATAACACGGTTGATGCTCGCTGTTACACGTCTTCTTCTCATTTGTTTCACGCTAAAAGTCATACGTTTGCTTTGGTTGGTAGGTGATATAAACATCTTGTCGGCGCTGGCGGATGTTCCATAAGAACCTTTACCTTTCATGCTTTGCCAAAAACAACAACAATCAAAAGTTTAATTTCAAGGGTTAATGTCAAAGAGCCATTTTAAAATATTGGTTGAATATTTCTTCATGTCTCAAATTAAATAAACATGCCAAGGTGCCTTATATATTCAGAAGTTAAACAGCTAAATTCCAATCAGTGGTAAAGAGGGCATAAAAAGGTCAGCCAGGAGGTCACAGAGAGGTCATGGTCAGAGGGGGCAGACAAATTCTGGTCAGGAGGGCACATCAGAGATGAAAATAGGCTAATGGGCAAACATTCTAAAAATTTGATTTTTGTAATCCTGTCTATAGGGCAAATTACAAAAGTTTGCATTAAACTGAAATTCTGAAAATATATTTCTATGGACTTCTCTTTGATCTTTAATCAAAAAGGGCACTGAGTTTGTGGTCAGAAGGGTACAGAAGGCATGCTGGCCAAAAAGGGCACTGAGTTCATGGTCTGGAGGTCACAGAAGAAATGCTGGCCAAAAAGGGCACTGAGTTCATGGTCAGGAGGGCACAGAAGACATGCTGGCAGAAGGGGCACCGAGTCCATGGTCAGGAGGGCACAGAAGACAAGCTGGCAGAAGGGGCACCGAGTCCATGGTCAGGAGGGCACAGAAGACAAGCTAGCAGAAGGGGCACCGAGTCCATGGTCAGGAGGGAACAGAAGACAAGCTAGCAGAAGGGGCACCGAGTCCATGGTCAGAGGGCACAGAAGACCAGCTAGCAGAAGGGGCACCGAGTCCATGGTCAGGAGGGCACAGAAGACAAGCTAGCAGAAGGGGCACCGAG
>JAUMHH010040157.1:0-10029 GCA_032359455.1 Chlamys rubida
AACATTAAAATGCGAGCCTCGTTCAAGGGCATACCACTGACGTATCAACAAAATCGCAATTCGTCATATGCGAACTTTACTCTCTTCAGGCTCCCTTGAAATTTCCAAAACATACTGGTACTAGAATTGACTTTATTTCAAGCACTGTTGCGACCCAAGTGATTGGAGAGTCTCGTCAAGCCGTTTTTTTTTATTTATTACTTACATTTCTGAAAAAAAAGTATTTTTCATATGTAATATTTTCCAAAGGTTTCATTCATGTTTGAAGGACCGCACGACTTTTATTTCCATATATTAACGCTTAAACCAATGTTGATTCGGTAAATGTGCATTTGGCTCTGAATGACATTTGAGGATCGATTACATCACTCTTTGGGCAGATGCAGTCACGTTGTTTACAGGTATGATAGCCGAGCCGATTTTTATAACGTTCGGCTACACAGAGGCCTTTTTTAAACCTTGATGATTACTGCATAATTGCCAGTGTCGTATGTTTAGCGTAATTTTGAGTGCTCAGATAACGCGACATCAGAAATCCTGTCTGTAGATCTTTACCTTAAACTGTAAGTACACAAGTACTGTTCGCTAATAGCAGCCCAAAAACGTCGAAGTGTTACAGGTTATTTATCTTGTCGGTTAAGGTCAAATGCAAGGTCATTAATAACAAAGCGAAACATCCAAACTGACAGGACTCGACCTTGACCTACATCTGCCTTCACCTAGTATGCTTAAGAGATAACATCCGGTATAGAATTTATGCAATATTACACTCTGAAACTTGTAATTTATGACATGACTAGTTGCATCAGGCTGTTAATTTAAACTCACCGAAAGCCTGCTGGGTGCCAAGAAAAGCAACGTTTGTTTATTATCCTTGGCAAATACAGTATGTTTTATTCCTCCCCAGAATGTAAGCTCCCGAAACTTACGTTGACTTGGTCGTTCCCGTATTTGTTTTACAAAGATTCCATATTTCATTTTGTTTTTAAATCGTCGTAAAAATGGTAGACCTAAGTGCATTTACTAGGAATCAAGCATCTCTGTCGGGTAGCTCCAGGCGGCATTCCTTTCGCTTTTCCTCGGGTCTTATATACTTATAGAAGGGTTGCTTATTGATACATGTTTTTGTCTTCTCAACATAATGCTGCCACTTATACATTTCTTCCTCTTCCAGTAGCTCGTATCTAAAAGTCCTTTAATCATGGTTTTCACTTTGAGTAACTTTGATGTTGGAAACCTCTTGGTTTATCCTCCGTTAGCCATAACATGTTAGCCTGCCTCGTGTCTTTCTGGTCCAAACATCCAGTATGGTTTCATAATTTTTACATTTTCACCGGTACAGTGGATATTACCACGTCACACATATCCAACATAACATACACAAGCCGTGCGTCAATATTTTTGGTACAGATACAGATATCTGCCGAGTTCATCTAATCATTGCTGTTTACAGTTCCATAGAACTTCCTTAGTTGTTTAGCTATTGTGTGTCTTCAATTAATTGTACAACGTTTATTTTACGTTAGGTCGTGACTACGACATTAAACGCTGGGCCGGGAAGAAGTCGGATAAACGTAAGATGTCCTCGTCAACTATATCGCACGCCTGGGCAGCGTATGATTGATAAATAGTCTGTTGTAACTATTGTCTAAGTGTATTCCGGTCACGTGTTCATATTTGAATATTCATTGACGTAAATTGCCAAACAAGCTTAACATGTAACTACACTTGTTTATTGTTATCCTTACCATTTTTTACAGGAAGTTGTCCGACTTTTTGGTATTAAAGTTACTTAAAATTATAAGTATACCATCCACACTGTTCCTTATGAAGGGCCCCAACCTAGGGTTGGTGGACAGAAGTAAGACTCCGGTAATATAATATCAGCTATCGCCTTCATCTTTATAGAAATAGTCGTCACTGTCATTTTTGGTCGATCTCGTCGGAATAACATTTAATTGTTCCTATCATATGAACGGTTCTACTCCAAATCCAGTTTCGATCTCACTTCATTATCAGAAAACCTCAGCAGGTTCGAGGGAAATAGGCCTTATGTATCCCACTGTGTGTACGTGAAAGGCGGTTAATTTGGGACCCCGCATACTCTGGCGGTTTTCTTCCAAGCCTTCTGCTAAAAAAGCATTAAGGAAACGAAAAATTGATCTGCTGTCGATATGTGACAATATGTCTGTTCCGGAAGGAGCCTTGTTGAACCCACGAACACAACGTCAATGCTTTTTAGGTTTTCATGTATGTATGAATGTATGTATTTATGTATGTATGAATGTATGTATTTATGTATGTATGAATGTATGTATTTATGTATTTTTACATAAAACCCTGCATGATCCCGGTCAGCTCATTCAATTAACGAAAAACCTACTAGTGATGTATGTTATGTATACATTTTTATACACGGCAAGGTAAACCTAAGAACCCTTAAATTTGAAAGTACCTCTACTTCATTTCTATATGAAACAAGGTTTGGTTTGTTTGGTTTGTTTGTGTTTTACGTCCTATTATCAGCTATGGACATTTAAGGACGTGCCAGGTTTTGGTGGTGGAGGAAAGCGGAGTTCCCGGAGAAAAACCACCGACCTACGGCCAGTACCTGGTAACTGCCCCACGCAGGCCTCGAACCCGCGACCCAGAGGTGGAGGGCTAGTGGTAGCAGAATGTCAGACGCCCACCGCGGCCCCTGAAACAAGGAATCAAAGTGTTTTTTGTCAGCTTACAATGCATTGGGGTGAGTGTTTTGCAGTGTATGCTAAAACGTGACTACCTAAAATCAGAGGAAATGCATCTTGCAATTATTACAACTTTTTATATAAATATCGTGCTTTTACCTGAAACATACAAGATAAAAATGTTTGTCGGGATCTTGTGATCAGTTAAGGTTCAGTGAGACGCTACTTTAAATTGGAATACTGCTAGGATTATGTTTGGAATCATAATTATTACTGTTATACATGACATTTGAAAAAAAAATGAATTGCTAGAATCAGACCTTTGGCAAACAACAAGTCAAATGATTATCTGAAAGAAAAACCCTAATCAAACAAAGGAAAATGTTATAATTTTAATCAGATAAAAAACAGAAATTCTTATTTTCTTGAAGCAATACATATTATCACAAGTTTAGGACGGGGAAAGTGCGATATGTTAAACAGAGAAACTGGCTTTTTAATGCTTCATTAAAAAAGAAAATGTCATTCGTATGCATATAACTCGTTTGAAGCAAGCATACATAGATAATACTTCAGATATCACAATAAAGTATTGGATATGTTAATATCAAAACTTCATTTACAATTCAATTAAATTAAATATTACATTGCATATTGTTACATGATAGTAACTTGAAGGCAAAGATAAAAAAATTAAACATAAAAACAAAACTTAAAAAAATTGAACAATATGTAAACTTACACAGAAGCCAGGGCCACTCTCCTCAGATCAAGTGACTGTTTTATGAATAAGCAACAGTCAAGTTTCAATGGAATGTTGTCAGTAGATGAAAATTTGTGTTTAGCATAGAATCATTTTGAATAAAGTTGTTTTAGTAGTCATTTGTCAATTGTGCATTATAGCCACATCTGAAGAAGTAGTGTTCTTCATCTTCCAGAACAAGACATGTTTTACGTACTCTTTGTTCTCTGGGGTTTTTTCTTGATCTTCCTATTGCTAGTTCAAGGTTATGCTCCCACAATTTGAATTGTGTTTATAACATTCTTAAATTTGTTTAGAGAATAGTTGCCTTAATATCTTTACATAAGAATAATTCCTTCATCTATTGTAGTTTCATAAACAAAAATATGTTTATACACATTGAACATACAAGTTTTAATTCTCTGTTTCAATATTTTATTGCAGATGAGATTCCAAGCATCCATTAAGTCATGCAACCCATTTGTCTTCATCACATCTTAAATGTCGCTATACCATGGATCTACACCTAATCTAATGTTCTATTGAGTGTAAACGATTCTGTAACTAAGGGATCAATATGTTATTTTGTAAGATAGTCACGTGTTCGAACCCTAATTGGGAATTTACATAGGATACTGTATACATAGCACAAGTTTGTTTCCGAAAAAGTATGACAGAATTGAGCAATCAATATGTCTGTGCAAATGAAGAAATTTAGTCATTAATTTGAACTCAAATGTCAGAAGATGTACTTTTCCTTCTTCTCTGAATTCATCAAAAACTTTGTTTCTTAATGATGCTGAGTATATAATCAGGAGCAGTATAAGTAACCACTTAAATAGCTTAACGTGCTATCGACATCATTCTCTGTACATGTTAAAGCAAGTATTACACTTTGTCAGGCGTTCTTAGAACGTATAATTGAGATCATTTGGCTAAAAGTTCAAGCCCAATTCTTGTACTTTCTCTAATTTTACTAGTTGCCGATGGGCTACAAACATGCAACACCAGGGGGTTATTATAAAATGTGAAAGACTTCTAGATTAACATTTTGTAGCTTTAGGTAAGAGATTATGACCAATCCTTTTTAAACTGCTAATTGTTGAAAGGCTTTCCTACAGATTTCTGACACGTGTTCCGTAAAGTTTGATAATATGAAGCTTACACCTAAACCTTTTCCATCTCTCTTCACATTTTATATCTGATTTAGCAACATTGAATCAATGGAGGCTTTTCATCCCGAACATTTGATATAACAACAACTGCCAGTGTAACGTAGGAGTGTTGCTCCGTCGGCCTAATAGTGTGAGTATACTGCACCTTACATAAGTAATCATTTCAATTCTCAATACTCGAAAAACCGATTATAACTTCGTATTCCTCATCGAGTTATACCGAGTTTACCATGATCCTTTAGCCGCGTACAATGATCCCATCCAAATTTTCAGTGTTAGGATGAAAATATATAATTTCACAACATGCACACATTATGTCATAACAATACTGATAATGAAATATCAAGGTCTAAAAGACGTGCTGACATTTTCTGTAACTATGTATACTGGAACCAGTTTACTCTTCCGTTCCTCCGACCTGGACAAAATATTGTCTGAATCAGTAGCTTTTTAGTTTCCCTTTATTTCTTCAGTAAAAAAACTTGTTAGACTTAATCACTCGAATACATAATTTGGCATGTTTCAGAGGTATAGCCTAAATTAGCCTTTAATCTTACTGTTTAGTTACTTTAAACAGAAGACAAAGCATACACATTGATGAACATAAATATGAAGTTTGCCTTTGACTGGCAGTTCCAGTCTGATCATCGTTGAAGTTTGGTATACTATTCTGTCAATACGAACAGCTTTGCTTCATACATGTTGAAGGAGTGCAGTGCTGATAGCATTGCTTTCCCACCACTCAAATCCACCTTTAGGAGAACACGTCTGGAGTGCTCTTAGAACTTCCGTCACCAAACTCGACAACAGCTGTTGATCTTCGATATATGTTTTAAATACGCACGCCCTCCCAAGTACTCAGGCACTGTATAGCCGCGGAACGGGTAATCACATCCTGCTTCCTAAGGCTGCACTCTATAGTTAATCAGAGAACGTTCGACAGAGGCTTCTATCTAATAGTCACATTGTCCAGCTGCATCCAATAATTACATATGATCACGTGATTGTCCTCAATGCAGTGTCCTATTCAACGTTGATTCCCTTGTCACTAAATGTACCTTCCGTGTCTCGGGGCATTCATCAATATCACTATATCACGTTACACACATGAATAACAACGTCTACAATACATGTGTTGTACTACACGTTTCCTACACCTTGTATACCTTTCACAAATACCGTTTATCTACTCTCTTCCGTGGGTTCCTGCAGGCCTTTATAATATTGAATGGCAATGAAAACTTATGCAAATAACTTCCTAAATATATGGCATTTTTATTTTAAGATACAAATGGTGGCTAACCAACGGCAGACACATTGCTAGATGCTAAAATCGTATTCGGGGGCGTGAATAATTGTATAATCCTGGAGAAAAGGGTAACTGAACCTGTTTGAAAGATTCTTATATTCCTGCTGTCAACTTTTTTTCTATATAATTTGCACTTGGTAACGTTGGTGAATTCCCGTTACTTCACCAATTGAATAACTTTTTTTTTTACTCTTCGATTCGTTTACAGGTATGATGAAGGCCTGTTGTTTCGACGTGTTCACTCCTAGAATGCAAAGCGGAAATGCACTGCCATTTTGCCGACGCACATTGCATGTTCCGGCTGCGCATTAGGAGGAGACCGGATAACTAGCTCGTATTTCATATTCTCAGCTGGAATCATTCGCCATGAAGCAAATATAACATACACCATGAATTGAAACAGGGCATCGGTAGTCTGACGGAAATAATTGACATAATGTCAGCCATGTCATCTAAGGACTCAACCACCGATCTGTGGGAATGTGTCAGTATTGATTTCCTCCATTTAAATGTCTATTTTATGCAACAGTTGTGTTTTATTTAAGTGACACGGCATTGTTTACACAGTCCGCGGTGCCATACCCTGCACCGGTTGACATGTTTGTTATTATTATTATTTTCTATTGATCTTACCTTTGACACAGCCATTCTAATTACGTCCATCTGTACCTGACACCAGTATAATCGGTACCAGGAACAATTGGTCTTATTCTTGTACCATTTCATGGTCTCCTTGTAAATCTTTTCTTTATTGTTCACATTTTGTCCTAGTTTTATCGATTTTGAGTTCGAAAAGCGGTTAAGTTGACGCTGAGGTATTCTCATGGTTGGTTTTTGTACTGTAGCATGTTCGGTTTTGTACTATAGCAAATGGCAAAAATAAGGTCGGTATGCTTTCACACTCTACTAATATTTTTAAAACAATCTATATGGTTATAAAAGAAATAAGGAAAATCGTGTGATGTAGTATTTGGCGCTTAGAAGTTTTAATTTTCATTCGTGTAAATTAAGATAAAGATTAGTATGATTCGTCTTTGCCAAGGTGCAATTGATCCCATTCCGTTTGTACGGCACCGTGACAAACAACATCCTAGCTTCAGGAATTACGATTAGATTTCCGCAGTCATATTGATTATTATTTGCCTTATGTAATTTATTTCTTTTCTTCCTTTTTCTAGTGTTTGGTTCACTAATTAGTCTTTGCTGATGAACATATGTACCGATTGACCCTTCTCCCGTTAACACGGAAAAAAACCCACGAACAGACACATGGATTATTTTTCTAACATTCTTCTCTTCCTATTTCTCGTGATAGTTAAAGTCACAAGGGGGATAAAGTCTTCTAGTTATCTATCAGCTAACAATTAATTTTCACCACGAAACACTGGTTTACAAATACGTTATGTGTTATAGCCAAAATGTGTAAATTTATCGGCATCTTCGACCATCAATACCTACAGCTTCACTAAGAATGCATGAGGTATCTAACCGATTCAACGGGGAAACAGTGGACAATGTTGATGAGGTGTATAATATTTACCTCAAAACAGAGGCCACTGTAAGCTACACTGTACAGCAGAGGCAGAGCTTTTTTACGACAAGTGGACTGCTGTTTTTTGGCAGGTAGTTAATTCAGTTTAGAACCCTTATTAATCATTTGTTTGGTATTCATTCTTCCTGGTTGTAAAAAGATATATACCATATAATAAACAACTCTACTGACGTACAGTGATAGAATTCCACAAATACAATCCTAAACCGACTGGAAACTTACTGTTTCAAACTTATCATTGCTTGCAGCAATATGCTAATAATGAAGTACAGTGAAGTTATTAACGTGGCCGTTGACACAGCTAGACAACATTAAGCGTCGGATGCTTGACCTGTGTTGCATTTTTTACATTAAGAGATCACGTGACACCGGACATCGAATATGTTCGGAAAAATGGGGCAGGTTCTCTTGCGATAAATAAACCCTTAATGTCCGAGATTAGATAAATATCACATGACACACTTAACCAAGTGGATGGTGCATTACACACTTTACGAGAAACGTTGCAAGTTCCCGTAAAACGAATGTGTCTGGAGTGGGGGATCACAGACCATGTATTATTGAAGGTACAGTAACCTATTTTATTTGCTTTACGACGCAGACGTATATTTTCCTATGTCAATGTTGACTAAGTGTGGCTGCAACGTGTTTCTTTCACTGCGCATCTGTAATCTATCGAATCATCCCATATATGGCAAATTCTCCGAGCGTGTGATACACTAACGGAAAAGTCATTACTCCTTACACTGTACCAATATATACTTCATATGGGGACATGGCCATACTCCTTTACTCTACTAACCTATACTTCCATAGAGACACAGTCTATACTCCTATACTGTACCAACATATACTTCCTATGAGGACAAGTCTATACTCCTATACTGTACCAACCTATACTTCCTATAGAGACACAGTCTATACTCCTATATTATACCAACCTATACTTCCTATGAGGACATGTCAGTACTCTTACATTGTACCAACCTATACTTCTTTTGATACAATATCCATACTACTATACCGTACCATTTCGGAGAAAATCTGATATCCATGGAGCCTGATTCTAGCAAACCTTTACACGATATGCTTCAGGTCGTGTCAGTTTTTCCCCTATAGGCCTACGGCTTTTCCTGGTGATACATTTGATAAAGAAGGTATATTTGATATGTGTTAGCTGCCGTTGTACTATTTATATACATACATATTAGTAGAACGTATATCTGAAAAGTTCCTAGTGTTTAGGCCATTTTACGTCTACAGAGATATCCTTCCTTTGATGAGTAGAAATTGCCAATTATTTCCAAGTATGTTGCAATCGAAATTTAATCAATCTCTTTTTAAAAACCATATTCAAAAGACCGGAGGGTATTTTACGTCTAAGAAATGTCACATCCTCTTCTTAGAGAAACTTTATGCGACTACGGATACATTTCTACTTCCGGTTCCGGTGTAAATGGCGTTCGTATTTGAAAACTCTCCGAGGAAAATAGAACATTTAGCTCAATTACACCGGTTTGGTATTTGATCCAAGATATAATGGTGCGTCCGTACCTACACAGTGCTAAGTTGTGTCTTC
Organism: Chlamys rubida; assembly: GCA_032359455.1. Lineage (NCBI taxonomy): Eukaryota > Metazoa > Mollusca > Bivalvia > Pectinida > Pectinidae > Chlamys > Chlamys rubida. The sequence continues at coordinate 9,045 of JAUMHH010040157.1, forward strand.
GAAATGAAATTTCTAAACCTCATTAAAAACATCGAACTGTGTTTATTGTTCCGTTACATTTATTATTAACGATGGTGCTGATAACGACATGTAAAAACATCGTTTAAGACCAAAATGTCTCACCCTCTGCTGTACAGCACCATACCGAAGTGTGAACAAACGACAAACTATCGACCAATTTCACTTTTAAGTATAATTGGTAAAGTGTTCGAAAGGTGCGTTTATAAACATGTTCATAATTTTCTTCTTGATTTGAAAGTAATAACAAAATATCAATCAGGTTTTACACCAGGCGATTCCTCTATTAACCAATTATTAACTATTGCCAACGATTTCATTAAGGCATTAGATTCAGGTAAAGAAATAAGAGTAGTATTTTGTGACATCAGCAAAGCATTTGATAGGGTTTGGCACAAAGGGCTGTTGTATAAATTATCAAAAATTGGAATAACTGGATCGCTGTTAAAATGGTTCGAAAGCTACTTAACGAATAGAAAACAAAGACTTATTATCAATAATTTTCACTCTGATTGGGCAGGAATTAAGGCTGGAGTTCCACAGGGTTCAATACTTGGACCTTTGTTGTTTTTAATCTATATTAATGACATAGTCAACGATATCAAATCTTTTATCAAATTATTTGCTGACTATACTACTCTGTACATGATAGTTGAAAACCCCTTAGAAACAAACAACATTATGGAGTCAGATCTACTAAAAATTACTTATTTGGTCCAAATCTTGGTTAGTTAATTCCAATCATAAAAAAACCGGAAAGTATAACCCTTAGTAGAAAAAGAAACAGTCAACCCCATCCAATCTTACATATGTGCAATGAAGAAATATCAGAGGTACTGTTGCATACACATCTTGGAGTTCTTTTTTCGAATAATTGCAGTTGGGTTGAACATGTTAAACAAATAATTCAGAAAGCAACGTCTAGATTAAATATTATGCGATCTCTAAAATTTAAACTCGACAGGCA
>JAUMHH010040168.1:0-10029 GCA_032359455.1 Chlamys rubida
ACTATCGGCCTCTACATAAGAGTATATCCCGTTGTATGCCCGGGGCCTCTGCATACAATGTAACTGTATCCCGATGTGAGCTCTGGGCCTCTACATAACAGTATCCCGATGTATGCCCGGGGCCTCTACATACAATGTAACTGTATCCCGTTGTGACCTTTGGGCCTCTACATAACAGTATCCCGATGTATACCCGGGGCCTCTACATACAATGTAACTGTATCCTAATGTGAGCTCTGGGCCTCTACATAACAGTATCCCGATGTATGCCCGGGGCCTCTGCATGCAATGTAACTAACCCTAGACCTCTACATAACAGTATCCCGATGTATGCCCTTGACTTGTGCATAGCTATCTCCTGATGTATGCCTGGGCCCTCTACAGGCTCTAAGTTATATCAAACCAATCTCGAAGGAAATAATGTATCATAACATGTTTCATAATGAATGGCTATGCATTCTACTTTAGTATTCTGATGTACGCCCGGGTCTACAATATAACTGTATTGTGACGTGGGGCATTCACACCGCTATGTGTGGTGTCTAGGTCCTTCACGTATAGTTTGCCTTATGTACTCGTGTGTCCCGTACTTAACAGTTTCAAAAGTTTCAAAAGTATGCCTGGGTCCTCTATAGATACATTGTAGTAATAATATGATGCATACACGAGGCTCCTTTAAAATAACTGTATCTTGATGTGGATGGTGTTGATGATTATGATGATTGTAATGTAAATGATGAGGTTGTGAGAATATGTACAGTGTATGATGACTGAGCGTTAAGATGTAAAGATGATGATATAATTTTATTGTTATGATGATGACGTTGATGATGAATGTCATTATGACACAATGATGTGGAGGAGGATAATGGTGATGTTGATGATGAGTTTCATTATGATGTGGTGATGATGATGATGATGATGATGTGATGATGATGATGATAACCGAGTGATACGATAATGTCTTCTTACTGTTATGATGAAGATGGTGAAGATGATAACGACGATGATGATGATAACGATGACTATAATGATGATGAGTGTCATTATGACAGGATGATGATGATGATGATGATGATGATGATAAATAAGCTGATGATGTTGAGTGAAGTGAGTGTTATGCTGAACCATGAGAAGTTTCTAGTTGTGTGTGTGTGAGTGTGTGAATATGTTTATTGTCATGTTAAATGTTTTTGTAATTGTGGAAAAAGACTTGAAAAATAAAAAATTACAAAAACAAAATGCATCTTGATGTGTTTTCTGGGCCTCCTCTTCATAAATAAATGACCTGGTCTTTTTCATACTGTACCCTGATATATGACCGGGACCTCCTTATAACTGTATTTTTATTGACATTGTATGCCTGGAATCTCGCATTAACTGAACCCTTGTCTATACCTGGGCGCTCAACTTGACTGTATCTGATGAATGAACACACGACAATATCCTGATATACGTCGAGTCCTCTACATAACTGTTTTGTGGTATATTCCCTGAACCCTATATACGACATCTGTTGGACATTTTGTGTCGATGGTATTTATTATTCAAGTAATATAAAACCAATCTCGAAGGAAATGCTGGGTCACTGCATGTTTTGGTTTCTAATTACCAAATGTTGTAATTAGTCATGAACGCCGGCACTATGTTTCCTGTGCAAGGCTTTGTTAAGGGAATGGCGACTATGGACAGACAGTACGTGAACAGAACTACCTCCTAGCGAGCTTTTGTATCGGTTTTCAATGAAACCTGTTATACTAAATGATAACTATATATAAAACTTCCTTTCTTTTTCACTGTAGACTTTTTTATACACTTCAGATTTCACGGTGAGTGGGTATTGATTTCAATAATTGATAGGTACGACTGTTACAACACTGCCCACTGTAATTATATACGGCAGGGCGTGCGGCGTCCACCCTAAATGTAAGGACTACAGAACTACGGAACACGTGTATGCAAAGCCAATTATAGTCTCGTTCAACCAGCCTCTTGTTGTCTGCGCAAGCTACGCGACTTACAAGTGATCAAGCGTCTGGTTAAACGAGACTAAGCAAATTGTCCACCGATCGCTGTCATAGTACAACGTGTACATGTACATACATGTACTTATCATTGAAGACAACTGTCTCGCTGCCTCTTTACAACAAAATAAACCTTATATAGTTTACAAAATCTATGAAGCGAGTTATTTTAACTGATATAAATCACCTTTGTTGGACCGGATGTAAGCATGCGAGGAGTCTTAATGTTGGAGGAAACCGGAGTAACCGGAGAAAACCCGAGTAGTCGGCCAGGTGACCCCATACCTTTTCACGTCCGATCGGTGAATCGAACCCCGGTCGCCTTGTTGAAAGGCAAGTGCGCTATCCACTTTGCCACCTGACACATTACTTCTGAAGTCCATATTGGGACACCAATTTTTTTTCTCTTCGATTTAAAAAAAAAAAAGTTAGATTTGGTTTCACATATTAGCTGTCTCTTTGCATAATCATTGATGTCCATCTAGGGGCCTCAAGGGTTCCTTTAAGTGTCCTTTACAAAATTTATATTTATTTCACATGGTAATAGGTATAAAACAAATTGATGTTTACATCAAGGGGTGTCACGATACATACGTGACCTATGTTTTAAGACACTGTCTACAGTGCCAAGACACTTCAGTCTCCTAACAATTGTAGCGGAAAAGGACTGGGTCGATCGTTGGCGACCAGGTAGCTCAATTAGAAAAGCGTCTGTCTAGAGTTCGGAGGGTCCCGGGTTCGAACCCTGGTCTGGCTGTGCATTTTTTTCTCTCCTGTTGCACAAGTATTGACATTACACTGTTATGTATTTTAATGAAAGTTGATTCCGTATTCCGTCACCGTATTTACACTGCGTTGGTTTGGAAGGAGGATTTAACTGTTGATATTTTTAAAATTTCAGACAGAAAAACACTATTCTGTACCACTACTTTACCGATAATTGATATCATATCATTGTTCTAAAAAAACGTTATTTACATATTCGATTGTTAAATTGAAGAATGTAATCTACCTTCTGCAATAATAAGTTATAAAGCTTAATAATACTTACATTGGCTAGTATATGTGCATACTGTATATCGGGGAATTTTCGCCCAGTCATAGTTTCACTCTTCGCCCATGAAATTAGTTTTCGCCCAGTCATAGTTTCACTCTTCGCCCATGAAATTAATTTTCGCCCAGTCATAGATTCACTCTTCGCCCATGAAATCAATTTTCGCCCAGTGTTAATTTCACTCTCACATTTAATTACTATGTTTCTTTTACTGTTTATTTATATTCGCTGTAATGATAAATTCGCCCTCATAACGGAGGGCGAAAAAGGCGAAAATTAAACTGCAGTGAAAATTTCCCCGTAAAAGTAGTTACTTTCCACTTACATTCTGCGTAGGTTGTGGTAGGAAGACAGATTAACATGAAACTTATTCTTGGTACGTAGTCAGATAATGTTATATAAAGGGTAACTAAGATGGCTATATATCGTCCATTGTTGGCCATGCATAGTAACTAAGTCAAGGACAAAATGGCGAATAAATCTCCTTAAGCTATAGACAAAATGTATTGTACGTTATCAACTCTGTTCCCAAGGGTGGCATTTTAAGGCTTCCATACATTGCACCGTAGCATAATGATAGATATTTGTATAGAACCGACTAACAATGGTCTAGTAGAATATCTTCTGCGTCCATTGTCTTGTATCCAGTGTTCGTACAATACACAGTCTACAGACCGGCGATCACGTAGTCACTTGTATATAGATTATACCGTTATGCATTCTTATTTAAAGTGCCTACTTACTCTATAGACGGCGAAAACAGGATACAGATATCAACATGGTAAGTCAAAATTTTCTTATATTTAGGGTAGATCGAAGTACATTTTATTTTAAATGTTCTTGAATATGTCTGTGTATTATTTATATTGAATGTGTCATAAGTATCCGCTTCTTAATCATGGAACATTTTGTACAAGCATTGTTATGTTATTTACAAATCTACTTATCAGTGTCAAACATACAGTCAGTCCTAGTTATTGTGAGACTACTTGGTCCACGAAAACAATCTAAATAAATGATCGAGAATGATGTGTGAGAATTACTTACATAGTAAGAAAGCATTTGAGCCCATGCTACAGGATAATACAGATAATCAGGTTTCGTAACAACTCAATGTCCATGTAACAACATTTCCGTATATAGATGCTTCCCTTTAATGTTTTTTTGTTTGTTTGTTTGTTCGAGTTTTACGTCCTATCAACAGCTTTGGTCATTTAAGGAGCGTCATATGTTCAGTTATATGTCTATCCCACACTTTACATGTGCATTCTAATATTTCTTAGGGAAACGATTAACCTGTTTTTGCATGCCAGAGAAAGACAGTTCACACGTGATTTTATTCTGAAAATGTCAACATCGCGTCATCAGTTTATGCAGTGTTACCAGGGGTCATCAATTTTGTCACACTTTTCGCCCTTCAACATCCAACCCCAAACCCCTTGATGATGGCGGGGTGCAATGCGTTCACCATTACAACGTTTTACGGAGCTATAGGAAAGTATGGGATACAAAAACCAATGACTCCTGAGTAGTAATACAGGCAGGGAAAATCTCAATCACCAGGATAAGATTTTTGAAGTTTAGCATTCGGCAAAGCCTCATGCTAGCTACAAAAAATCTAACCCTTGATTTGAGATTTCTCTGTCTACATCACACATGAGTAATAGCTAATATTTATGTTAGCTAGGTTATGCACTGCTCTTTGACTCACAGGAATGTCGTTAACAATATTAAGCCCTAGCATTACTGTTGGAAAGATCAAGACAGTGAAGAGGCTTCGTTTGTGGTCTGGTTAAAAGGCGATTAAAACTAAATCCTATTAAATATAACAATCGATAGTGACATTGCTATATGTACACACAGCATTAGTTAGTACCACTCCGCCATTGTGACCGTGTTTAATCTTATTAAATTTAGTCTGGACAATCTTATCGGCTATACGATGTTGAAACACCCATGAACTAAACCTGCACTGGTATATTGCTATATATAGGATCTGTCATGACTTTCCCTTCGTATCAGATTTATTACATGGATTTTGAATTTTCCATTTTTGCAAGCCTCTAAACGAGTATCATATATCTAATATGAAGGGAAACCAATGACAGATTCTTGTATCACTAGGGCGTAACATATACTTTTCTTATCATCAATAATACTGTTCGTACATACAGAAGCACCCCATTTATTTTGTTTTGGGGTTTACTGTAGTGGGACTGGGCTAGGATACATGTGTTTACCAAGTAGCCCAGTCGATTAGATTACGGTGACATGTGTCAGACCTGAGCCTGTTGCATTATTTTACACTGAGAACTTTGTTAATGTTTTTTTTCTTTCGATATTTTTTTCCCATAAACATTCCGCAATATATATATATATTTCTTTTCATAAGTCATGCTGGGCAAAAAACTTGTCAACGCGTGAATACAGTTTTCGGCAGTGGTACGGGGATCCTTAAGATGTAAAAGTAAATAGGCTGAATAGAGTGTTCAGTTTGTTCGCGATGGAAGACTTATACCCTGGTCTTCAATCAAATTCAACAATATAATTCGACCAAAGAATTTTAAAAATGTGTATATATATCAAAACGATGTTGTGTATATATCATTTGAGATGTATTGATATGACTCGCAGGTCCAGACGATGTTTTGACATTAATGACATGTAAACAAAGCGTACGTGGCTATACGCTCACTCCAGTAAAGGAACAAAACAGCCGAAATCAATCCACATATCGTATTGTAAAGATTCTTTAAACGCCTATATCTGTTATACTCAGTCAATGCCCTTTGAACTGACATGTTTAAGGATCCCCGGCCCACTGTACTGTGATTTTTGATATAAACAGTTACCTCCCTTTAATGTCGTTTAAGATATAACTCTAGGTAACTCAGCCAGTTAGACCAATAGTATAGCATTCAGAGGTCCGAGGTTCGAATCCCGGTCTAGACCCACTGAATTTTTACTCACAGAAGAACACTGTTGTTGATTAGGTTTTATTTAATTCATCTTTATTATTTTTTTCATAAAAGCCCTGAAGGGTATGAATTTCTTTTCAAAAATGAATTATCAAAGCTGTAGTCATGCCAAAAAACAGTTACATAAATTAACACTTCAGTTATTTTACAACAATGATAATCACTCTTCTTGGCACGGTTGTTAGCTCGCGGGGGGTCTTAATGTGAGGGGAAACCTGAGTATAAAACATCTCTAAATTGAGGAAAATCTCAAGCAATGTATAGTCTATGAGAAATCTTAGACTTGAGGAAATCTCAAGAGTTGAGATGTTTTATACAAGTGGGGCCCGGAGAAAAACAGTTTCCTGTGCATAGTTTCAGTTTGTGGCAGTGGTACGGCGATCCTTAATTTACCTTGACGGTCATATGTTGTAACCTGATCCTGTCAGTGAACGTGTATTAGTCTTTTAAAGCAAACATGCCAGCATACGGGTTCGTATAGAATGTATAATGGTACTTTCTCACCGTACATGTATGTCACCCAACCCCGTCAGTGTATACAATGTTTACAAACAGAAAATGTATGTAACCATTCGAGTACTCTGGATAACAGCAATTAAAATAGGATATCATCTCGACGCAGATTCCTCAATTCAGCGTATGGCAAACGACGAAATAATTAACACCTTTATCAATAGATAACCTATTTATATTTACTTCAGATCAACAATGAACTACAAAACAAATTACCATACATATTTTGCCTTTTTCTTTGCTTTAACTTATAAGCCTTTAACATTCTGTATACCATTTTCTAAAATGTCAAAAATATTTTGCTATTCAATTCACTTATAATTCTCCTTTCAAACAGTCTTCAATAAATACCATAACTAAATTAGCATTAATGAAAGACTATTTATGAATTTCTTAGAGAGGGTCTCGTTTGGTTAGGGTATCTATAACACCGTTATGGATATGATTTTAAGAATATCTATTATAAAACCACGATAATACAAATGAAACCCGTTTAATTAAAAAGGGCATAATATCTTTCTCTAAATGAACTGAATAAAAACCCGAATTTGCTTTTAGAAGTGATTATCTTATACAGAAATGTTATATGTTATTTGTATATATACGATGAAATGTATTTCTATTATGAAGGCATAACTCAATTTATGGTCATAAAATAAATAACGCAGTCATTGAATACCTTTTAATTATCAAACAAGATGATTTACGACCGAAATCATCAATTTTCACCCCTTCCCGAAACTAAACCAAATTCAGTCTCAATATTAATAGTCATTTAAAATATTTGTGATTTTTGTTGTCACAATTGAATCTGGATGCGTTAACACAGCATTGCTATAAGGAGTCGAAAAGTCGAATATCTCTAGTAGTGCTTTAATTTGTTAAGCTAAATTGAGTATCTGTATATAACATACGACTTTAAACTTATTTTACGTGCTGGAATACACACCTCACGTTATTGTCTAAAACCTGTAAAATGCATTTTTCTAATATTTCCCTTGCAGGAGCCGTTTTCATGAAATAAGTCTCATGTTCAGAGATTCTGTGCCTATTTTTTTGTTTTGTCGATAAGTTAGTAAATCAATATATTAAGCGAACAAGAAAAAAGTGAATTTGAGCACAGAATCCATGCTAGAGCATAGTAACGGTTTTATGAATACACAGCCCGGGTTTCTTTCCTTTAGCAGTTATATGTTTTAGCTTATTTAAAACGCATACATGTACGGGCAAATCAATCATGCGTTTCAGTCACCAGTTCATACTCCTAATAATATCTTCTAACATACAATTATTCTTTATGTTTCAGGCGGACCTACTGGATGAGGACAAACTAGAAGGTTTGTAGATAATATCACTGCATTTGATAAACGAAAAACAAAAAAAATGAATCTGTTTTGATTGAAAGCGCTTTCCTACAGATAATAAAAGTGGGTAGACCTAGGCATAATATGAACAAATAATGTGTTTGCCTATGACTCATGTCGATCAATTCTGCCTAGATGTGCCTCAAATACTTGAACAGCATTTATTGATAAAAACTCGATCAACTGCAGTAGTTCCGCATCATTATTGAGAAAGTACTGGAGCGACGCTGATGTTTATCCGCAACCGAGCAAATTACTGTAAAAGCAGAAGTTCTTGCGTGTGGTTATTTTCGTGTTGTGGCTCTTTCAACCGACCGCTGTGAGGCTATGGTTATAACATCTTTATATTCGATATGTCTATGATCCATATACTAAAGTACTATCTATTGTATTTATTTCGCCCTGATTTTCTCAATGCTTAACAACGTGATCACTAGCTCATCGCAAAAAATCATTTTCACAGTACCAGGAATATTTCAACAGTGTCACTGAGAATATATGATCGTTAGTGCAGATATGGCAAGTGAGAACTGAATCGTTACAAAGGGGGGAGTTGTACGGTGAAAATATGTCATGAAATGAGGGTTGATAGAACAGAATTCGAACAATCTCTAGTTTAATCGCGAAAATTCGGGTGGTCACTGCTATTACAATGTAATTTTTGCAATTGCTTTCAGAAAAGCTGTAGATTCGAATTATGCAGAAGTATCCCCAATGACATGGAGCCTTAAATAGGGATTTAGGTGTTTTGCAATGTTGTGTTGATTACACTAAGCGCAAATATTCGTTGATGTCATATACCAGGCGTAGACGCACTGTCAATCATTATGATTCAAAACAAATGATGAAAAGCACTATTTATATGACATTCTCTTATGCATTCTGAATTAAAGTTGGTAGAAGTGTGTAACAATAATACAAACACAGGTGAGATATCACTTTTTTCAAAACTATTCATGTTGTAAACGCAACACACAACATTTATAGGTAAACGACATTTGTTTCTGTTTTAGAAATCAAAGAGGCGTTTGGCATGTTCGACAATGAAGACAAGGGCACAATCCCCCTCAAAGACCTTGGTACTTTGTTACGAGCAGTAGGAGAACAACCTACCGAAGCAGAACTAGAAGACATCATGTTACAAATAAATGCCATATCTAATGGTGAGAGTTCAATCATGATGCATCATCAATGTTACAGCATAACGTGTTTGATTGGTTTAACATATCACTTGACAGGGTGATAAAACATCGAGTCTCCCTCAGGCTGTCTGTTGTCCCAATTGAATACCCACCATGAAGTTCTAATGCCCAATGTGCTCCAGAAAGTGACAAATGTTACAAGGGCTTTAAACGAAAAATAATGCATTTTCTTTTTATACAGACATCACTGGGATTTTGTTTTTATTAAAATGATAAAAAGTGGGATGCGAATTTGTTTACACTCGTATTCTCGTCAAACATTCTAAATATTCTCATAAACACTTTCGGGTATTGAAAATATCTTTTTAACATACATGTTTGGGTATATATTTCATAATTGCCAGCGTGAGAGATACCCTTAAACTAAAGTTTAAAATGAGTGCATGCCTAAGGTTAATAACATTTTGACTTTTCCCGATGTTATATTTAAAAATGCACACTCCGTATTTTGAGCTTCTCATTTCGTTTCCGACTGTATAAGGGTCATAGAAGTATTTTCATTTTTGTTTTGATATCTCCCTCATTTTGGATGTTGTCCTTGTTTGTTGACGCTGAGATACATTATATTTTTTTGTCTATTTTACGTTATAACAAACGTCATTTTCCCTTTTGATAAGGTGGGTTTTTTAACATGTGGATAATGTATAAAAGTATATTTATATGTGTTTAACTTAAAAAGTACGGATCGTTCATTGATTGATAATACGCCTGTGTGTGTTGCGTTCATCTTTCAAGAACAATGCGTTAAACATTGCTGGTTTACTTTTAGTCCCCGAAGTTTACTGTAACCTTAATGCCCACAGTTCTCGTTTTTCGATAGTTTGTTTGTTTGTTTGTTTGATTTTGTTTAACGTCCTATTAACAGCTAAGGTCATTTAAGGACGGCCTCCCCTG